>OVAU01004145.1:0-10381 GCA_900406315.1 Biscutella laevigata subsp. laevigata | reverse complement strand
AGAAATGTTATTCGATTGGGGTTTTTGCCCCTTTCTCGTACAAAAAAAAAAAAAAATAACAAATATCTTTTCATGTAAAACAAGATTGATATTTCGAATTTTCTCTATTATAAAAAATACCATAAAATTTAAATAGTTGGAAATTTGTGGTATTCTATCATAAATATATACTAAAATTTTACAATATTATTAGAGGTTAGAAAAGTCTTAGAATTATGTACTGTTACGGTTTTGTAGTTATATTGTTATATTTTTATAATGATGTTAAAATATTAAAAAATAATCTCACAACTTATAAGTTGAAATTTCCTTTAAATAAGATAATGTATTAAAATTATAACAAATAAAAAAGTTAATATTGTATTTCAATGAGAAAATAAATTAAAATGGCATAATAATAGGTTATTGATTTTGTTCTATCTCTAAGTAAAACTATTCTTATGAATTATATATTACGGTTTTCGATGTTTTATTCTCAGATTAATTTGGATATTAAGATAATTTTAATTTTTTGTTATATTTTTATTATGTTTGTCTTGAAAACTTTTGGTAGAAAATATTTTGGATTTATCTCATTTAAATTTTGTTATATTTAATTTGAAAATTCTTCGAAGCTATATTTAAATTATAGATATATTTTTCAATTTTAATATTCTGTTTTTCATTTAAATTAAGAAAATTATGGTATTTAATGTAACTTTAAAGATTTTAAGTTTATATTATGTAGTTCTGAAGTAATAATTTGTAGTTTTTATGTGTTTATTGTTAGTTTCTGGATTTTCTCACTTGGAACCTATTTTATCAGTTTTACGTTTATGGTTTCTCCAATAAGTGGTATTAGTGGTTATTTTTTCAGTCTTATCCTCTACTGTTTTTTACCCTCGTCTTTACTGGTAATTGTGGTTTATTATCGGGTCCTTGTAATCTTTTATCTTTCTTTTGAGGATATTTATATTTTATGTAAGTTTAATTCTCAAGATTTTTGTTTAAAGAGTTGACTTAGTGTCAATCTTTTTAGACTTATTTTATTGTTGTTTGTTTTTTTATTTTCTTTTTATTTTCAAATATTGTTTTGTTATCAGCCGATTTAATATTTGACGATGTTATGTATCCGTCGACTTAATATTTCTTGTAAGGTTGCTTTGTTGAAATTTTCAGTGAAACAAAAGTTTGTAGTGTTTTATGTTATTACTCAAGTTTGTACATGACCAATGTAAAATCTTCCATTATTTGGAATCAAAAAACATTATTTTTGCTCGTTTTTTTTTTTTTATCAAATATAGGACAAGGAGAAGTTGTTATTGGTTTAAGGCCGGGTTGGGTAAGATCCGTTTGAGCCAGGTGGGCTAATAATTTGGTTAATCCTGTAAACCAAAAATTTGGTTGGAATCGGTTAGGTCGGTTTTGGATCAGGTCGGTTTTGGATCAGGTCGGCGAGTGTAACTTGTTCTTGATGCGGAAGGCAAAATGGATCTCCATTGCGCAAGCAAATACTCTGCAAAAGTCAAGAATACCAAAAAGGCGGCGAGGGCAGCCGCATCAATTCTCCTTCCGACAGAAACACACGGAAAAAGGATTTCGTCTCGAATCTCCATAGTGTGAATAATAAATTCAAACTGTTCAGAGATGGCGAAAGATAGCTGTTTATCCAGAATCACTGCCGGAGTTGCCGTCGGCGGCGCTGTTGGTGGCGCTGTAGGTAAACTTCCCCAAACTTTCTACTCTGGTGAAAATCTCTAAATCACATTTCTGTTGTGGCGATTGATAGATTCCTACTTGTTTGTTCACAAAATCTGTGTTACAGGTGCCGTTTATGGAACCTACGAGGCGATTAGATTAAGGGTAAGCTTTTTCTATGTCATCTCTCAAGCTCTGTCTGTTAAATGAATCATTTTTCCCTGCCACTCTGAGAAAATTTGAGAGAGCACTTATAGTCTACGTTAATAGGACTTTGCTTATGAAATTATACTCGCTCTTGTGAATTCCAAGTCACACTGGACTGAACAACTCAGTCTTATATCTGCCTTCACTTTGAGCAGCACCTCATGGGCTTGTGTATCTATGTCACTAGTGGAACACCTTCGGTTTTCACTACTTCAGTTATGATTGCTCTTGTTATGTTAATTGTGAGCTGAAAAGTATTATAAAGCTCAAGCTCTTGTGCTTGAAGTTGGATACGAAAGATGTCTAAAGTATAAATGCTCTTTTCACTTTGCGTAAAACCATTGTGATGATGATCATTTGTTCCTTTTTTTCCTGCAGGTCCCTGGCCTTATGAAGATTAGATACATAGGGCAAGCAACAGTCGGCAGCGCAGCAGTTTTCGGTCTTTTTCTTGGTGCTGGCAGCTTGATACACTGTGGAAAATCTTACTGATATCTATCTCTTCATTGATTTAGCTCTAAAGCTCTAAGTTTGTGTTCTCCTGGTGAAAGATTGGTTTCTTTTTTGAAAGATTCTGTTTGATAATAATTGAATGAATCAGTCTTTTTGGTGTCTGTCTTCTGTGAATTTTCATATTTCATATTGAAAGATCATGTTGCAAGGAGTTCAATTTGAAATTTTTGCAGAAACTTATTAAAGATAATCATTGTTTTAGAACCATATGTGCAAAAAAAAAAGATTCAAAGAATGGAAGTGGATTGATTGCACATACACTCAGGGACAGGATACTTAGTAACATCTCTTCCAGCTTTGCTAATCCTTAGTTCTGGCTGTCCTAGAGATTGTTTGTGCAATTTCTTTATCATCTTCTTGAACTCTGTTTCAGACATCGATGTGTTCAAGAAGTATGGAAGCATATGCCTTTTGTTTGGTGTTATCATCTTCTTATGTCCATCATAAGCCCTGTGACCCTGAATCGCGTGTCCCATGTTCCCTCCATGAGATGCCATAAACACATCACTCTCCTTGCACACGATATAGTCGATTGCTGCCATTATCGAAGCTCGTTTTGCAAAAGGTTTGAGTTCAAAGGGAAACGCAATGTCGTATTTGTTGTAGAGATGTGGGAATTCACTTGTTAACGGTTTCAAAGCTTCTTTTCCACCAAGAGGTTCACCTCCCGCCCAATAAATCTTGGCATCTCTAGGTGCTCCAAGTGCTCTAAGCAGCCTGAAAACAAAGTAGAGTTTGCCTTAACACACAAACCCATGTTTAGAAGGACAATATCTCGTTCATTACCTTGTTACTTCCTTAGCATTCAATGGACAGAGACCAGCAAGTTTCCTCTCATCAGCTGTCATACTAGATTTAGCTGTCAAGAGCTCAGGCCGCTTAATCCTTTCCATGTTTACAATCTCTTCATACTTTGAGCCCAAACCAGAAAGGCAACCTGTTCTCACCCACACATCTTTCTCCAATCGAAGATGAAGTGCAATGTAAGGTCCTTTGCTCCTCATCCTCTCTGCAAGCTTCTTCCCCATCTCCATAACCCGTGGCGAGAACTTTAGAGCTCTAAATGCTACCTGGCTGAAACATAGTTATTGAACATTCTGTGCTCCAAAGTCAAAAACATTATTTGCTTCCATGTCAGAAACATACCTTACAACGAAGCTTCTGAAGATCAGAGGGCAAGTCTTTAGACAATCTTGAATCGAATCTTTTTATAAGCAGAACTCCATCCCTATTGAACTGCAGGAAACAACACAAAATCATTGAGGAGATTCATAATCATTGAACATTCTTTGCTTCCAAGGCGGGATGTTGTATGAGCTTACTCGTTTTAGATAGTGTGAACGAATCCATTGAGGAGAAGCATTAAAGGGCATACCACCATCTTCTGATGGTCTTGTCATTAGTTTACTTGCAGGTAACAATGAGACTATCTTCACATCATTTGCTAAAACACTCTTGAATTGGTCTAAATCAAATATATCTGAGAACTCACTGCACACACAACAACAACAACAAATGAACATGACTGGACATTGTAATGATCCATTGTCAGTCTTTTCTGTTTACCTTTCGTCACCCCAAATGAGGTTGATTTGCAATACAGGAACAACAAGAACTGCACCTAAGATCCTCGCAATCACAACTGCATCAACAATCTGATTCTTCTGCTGATTCATTCCACCAGAGACAACTACCATCAGATACCTTCTCCTCTCTTTAACAATCTTTGAACTCTCTCTAATGTACTCATTACTGAATTCCAAGCATGGCTTGTAACCTAATCCATCAGGTTGTTTCCAGAACTCATTCTTGTCTCCCAAATCATGTCCATTTCCATTAGAGGTGACCAGCATTGACTCACCACCAAAGGAAGTCTCATTTTTCTTCACACCCGTATCTAAAGATCGATCCTTGACATTCAAAATCTCAACTTGAGTTATGTTTGATTTAAAAGTCCCATTTGAATCGGAGCTCTGAAGTTGACTTTCATGAAAAGGGTATCCATCGCCGAAGAAAGGAGGAAGACAAAGACTGAGTCTTAATAATATCACCAAAATAGAAAGTAAGAAGAGAGAGAAAGCCCAAAGCTTTGAGTTTATGAGGAAAGAAGATCTAAGATTAGACAATGAAGAAACTGATTTGATGATCTGAGCTAGAACTGAAACGTAGCAAACTTTGTTCTTGTAAGTGCTCTTCTTCTTCTTTATTCCCATCACAAGTTTTAAACAATCGAATCGTTTGAATAAAGAACAGAGAGAAGCTTTGTAAGGAAACTAGTTACCGCGGGAACACAAGACAAGGATCAATTATACAAAACAGAGAATGTGGTTGTGCAAAAAGATTCTCCATGTTTTTATAAAACTCGTTGGTATAGTTAATAAATCAATTCAATAATCAAAATTATTAGGAGAATATCTGTACTTTTTGGTGATTCGTTGCTCAATTTAAATTACAGACAATATGTTTAGAAAAAAGACAAGTTATTATGTTAGGCTTATTGTATGAGACGACTTTGCTAGTAGTATATTACTATCTTATGATATATATTATAAATTTTATATCTAGGTCTTATTTGGAAGCAATATATTTTAAGAAGAAAATTTTGTGTATGTATGTTGAATGAATGTTAACTAGAGAAATCAAATTAATGTTAGTTGGGAAATAAATTAATGTGTTTATATCATTATATGTATCGTGTAGGTAGTAATAGATGTCAATTATTAGACAATAATTAATGGGAATATTTGATAGTGTTATATAATTTATAGTTTCTTGTCATGGGAATGTCATGTTGACAAAAATGTTATACTCTATAGTTTTTAATTCAATGTTATGTTTTTAATCTTGTTTTAGAATTTTGATGTATGATAGGTTTGCGTCTATAATTTGTTGCAATATATCGAATCGATTTAGTTAATCAATAGTTCAAATGGCATAATTTCTCAAAACTATTTGTGATTTCTTGGTAAAGTATAAATCTTCTGCCAACAATAGACAATATAGCATAGAGACACGAATGAATTTTTTTGTAACAATTAATACATAAATTTTATGAGATAATTATAGCGAAATAATATTGTTTTTTTTTTTGTCAACTAGCAAATAAATATTTAGAACAGGAAAACTTTAAGAATTAAATAGAAGAACAATTAAATGATGGTTAGTTGTTGATTTTCATTTGTGATCTTATTTTGTCAGTAATATAGATGGATGTATGTGTTTAGACGGTATGTGTTTGTGGTTAAATACTTCTGCATTGTTATTGGTGTCCGTTGTTAGGTTGATTTTTGTAGTTTTTTGGTTTTTGAGTCTTCTCTGTATATCACCGGTTTCGTTTTCACTCTTTGTATTGTTTTTCTATTGCCGATGATTATATTTTTATCTGTTGATTTAGTTTCCAGGAAAGTATATATTTCCATTGGCTTAATTTCTGAAGTGTGTCCTCAGTTCCGTATACCACATACCACCAATGTATTTCACTTTGTAGTTTGTAGGGTTTTAATCAACTCATAAAACCAACTTGACTTTATTCAATCACGAAGACAGAGTATTTATACAAAGAGTTTTAGGTTTAAAGATAATAAAATCATAACAAGAATATCTTAAAGACTTGTTCTAGAAGATACGTATTTATCCTCAATACTCCCCCTCACGTCGGAGCATGAAGATTTCGAATGCCCAACGTGGACAATAAACCATTGAACCGATCTCTGGATAATGACTTCGTTAACACATCCGCAGGCTGTAATTCTGTGGAGATATGTTGTGTGCGCAGCAAGCCATCTTGTATGGCATCACGAATGGAATGACAATCCACTTCGATGTGTTTAGTGCGCTCGTGATAAACTGGATTTGCAGCGATATGCAGTGCAGCCTTACTATCACAGTACAGTGTCGCAGGAATATCATTGTTGACTCCCAAATCTTCGAGCAGACCTTTAAGCCATCGGAGTTCTTTAGTTGTGGCTGACATTGAACGGTACTCCGCCTCTGCCGAGGAATGAGAAATGGTAACCTGCTTCTTCGTCTTCCATGATATAGGGGAACTCCCCAAGAACACAAGAAAGGCTGTTAAGGACTTACGGGTCAATGGACATGTTGCCCAGTCCGAATCACAGTATGCACTCAATCGGAGGTCACATGTCGAAGGTAAGAAGATACCTTGTCCAGGGGAAGCTTTCATATACCGGACCACCCGCAAGGCAGCCTCCCATTGTAACTCTGTTGGATCTTTCATGAACTGTGATAATGTGTGGACTGCGTAACACAGTTCTGGTCTCGTGTTCGTGAGATAGATCAAACGGCCAATCAGTCGGCGATACTTCGTTGCATCCAGTAGCTTCGGAGATTCTATAACTGCAAGTCTATGATTCAATTCCATTGGTGTAGAAGCCGGTTTAGATGCTAAGAGTCCTGTGTCTGCAATGATATCCAGCGCATATTTACGCTGAGATAAGAAGATTCCTTCTTCTCCACGACTGACTTCTAAGCCCAAGAAGTATTTAAGCTTCCCTAAATCCTTCATGTAAAAGCAACTGCTTAAGTATAGTTTGAATTTGTTCATCACCTGTAAGTCATTGCAGACTATTATCAAATCATCTACATATATCAAAACTCTCAGTTCAACACCTCCACGTATAAAAGTGAAGAGTGAGTAGTCATGATATGATTGCACAAAACCAGCAGTTAGCAAGGCATTGGATAACTTCTCGAACCAACATCGTGGAGCTTGTTTAAGTCCATACAAAGACTTATGTAGTCGACAAACCTTGTTCGGATGTGTATGTCGAAAACCAGGAGGAAGCTTCATGTAAACCTCCTCTTTTAAATCACCATGTAAAAATGCGTTGTGAACATCCATATGATGTGCCTCCCAGTTCCGAGCAGCTACTACTGCTAGTAATGTGCGTATGGTTGTCATTTTCGCTACAGGCGCAAATGTATCAGTGTAGTCTTCACCCTCAATCTGACTGTTTCCAAGGCCCACTAGTCTTGCTTTATTTCTCTCCAATGTTCCATATGCATGATATTTCAGTGTATACACCCACTGAGATCCGATCGCTTCTTTGCCAGGTGGAAGATCTTGGATTGTCCAAGTTTTATTATATTCTAGAGCATTAATCTCTTTTGCCATAGCATCACGCCATTCGGGTAGCTGAACTGCTTCTCCAAAATGCTTCGGCTTAGTCTCTGCTGTAATAGATGCTAAAAAAACTCTATGGTTTGGTGAGAAGTATGAATCAGATATATAGTCTTGGAGAGGATACGACGTACCTTGGACCGACGACGAGGATTCAATTGTGACAGTTGGAGCAGGTGGTGGTACTATTTGAGAGATGAAGTTGTAAGTCACATAATCTTGCAGTTTAACAGAAGGAGTCCGCGTTCTTTGTGTTCTGCCAATTGGAATCGTCGGAGGTACCTCTGTAGTTGCCAGGACCGTAGGAGGTAATGCAGGTTGAATCAAAGAAATGTCTGTGACAGGTGATTGTGGAGGTGGTTCAATTATCGGATCAAGCTGAGATTGTGTCACGCCTGGCGTGGGATCAGTTTCTGCTTTTGTTCTCCCCCTTTCGTTGTTACCCGTAGGTGAAAGCATGATTAACCAGTCATCGTCGACAATTTGTGGTGACACAATCCGAGGGGTTATTGATATTTGATCCAAAAATGGGAACTCATCTTCCTTAAACACCACATCTCTTGAGACATAAAACTTATTCTCGTTAGGATCAAAGACGCGCCAACCCTTCTTGCCATGTTCGTAACCAACAAAAACACACAACCTGCTCCGAGCTCCGAATTTATCTTTGTCTCTGGCCAAGTTATGAACATAACATGCAGAGCCAAACACCCTGAGCTTTGTATAATCAGGTTTCTCCTGATGCAAGATTTCATATGGTGTCTTTCCATTTAGTACACTACTTGGAGTTCGATTTATGACATGCGTTGCCATAAGAATTGCCTCTCCCCAGAATTTAACAGGCATATTAGCTTGAAACAACAGCGACCGAGCCATGTTAAGGATATGCCTGTGTTTTCGTTCAACACGTCCATTTTGCTGTGGGGTATAGACGCAAGACGTCTGATGTTGAACACTAAGCTCGCGAAAATAAGCAGCTAAACACATAAACTCTGTACCATTATCAGTTCGAATGGTTTTGACCTCAGTTCCAAACTGTTTAGAGGTATAAGCAAAAAACTCCTTTAGGACACGTTTAACTTCTGATTTCTCCAGAAGCAAATATGTCCAAACAGCGCGTGAATAGTCATCGACTATTGTTAAGAAATAAACTGCTCCACACGAAGAGTGCACTCTGTATGGACCCCATACGTCACAATGTATTAGTTCAAAACAACTTGTTGTCTTATTAAAACTCTCAGGGAAAACATCCCTTGTTTGTTTGGCTTGAAAACAAATATCACAAGAACTAAATGTTTTAGGAAAACTGAAAGGAAAATCAAGCTTTGAAAGTGACTTTGAAGACGCATGACCCAACCGACGATGCCAAAGAAGCTGATCAGAATTTGCATCCACTCGATGACTCTTGGTTGAAACAGCATCTGTCAAATAGTACACACCACCACGCTCTTCACCGGTTCCAATCTGAGTCCTCGAAGAACGGTCCTGTAAAATACATAAGGTGTCAGTAAAAACTGCAAAGCAGTTTGTTTGCTATAATAACTTTGCAATAGAGATAAGAGTGCAAGTCATTGTAGGCACATAAAGAACTCTATCCAAAGAAATCGTATCAGTCAACTTATACGTTCCCATTCGAACTGCCATGGTGGTACTACCATCAACAAAACCAATGGAGCAAGCAGGAATATCTACTATATTCATCAATAGAGACTTATTTCCTGTCATGTGATGAGAGGCCCCTGTATCCAAAATAACTTCACCAAGTTCTTTCTTACCGGATAGCTTATCAGATGGTGGTGTTGTCTTATCGTGGATCAGTTGTGTTATTGCTTTCCACTGTTCCGATGTTAACTCTGGAATTTGAGGCGTGGATAATGAGGCTTGCGTAGCATTGGATTGTCCCCGACCTGAGCCCGTATTGTTTCGAGCTCCTCTGCCTCTTCCACGGCTAGAATTCGCTGCTCTTTCCTTCCACCAATCTGGAAACCCAATGATTTGCCAGCATCCGCTTTTTTCATGCCCTGTTCGTCCACAATGTGTGCACGTCACATTGGGATCTCTTGGCTTTTGGATCTTACCCTCTGTCAAACTTAAAGTCGATAAGTTCACATCTGATCGAGTATTGCTTTCAATACCAGTGTGCCTTGTGGCAAAACCAATTGTATCTTGTCGTCCTTCACGTACTCGTGAAACTGCCAATCTCTGCTCTTCTCGAATCACCTTCTGATACACGTCACCGATTGATGGTAGTGGATCTCGGTCGATGATAGCTGTGCATAACCCCCCAAAACGCTCTTCATCAAGTCCCATGATGAACTGGTGGACTTTTTCTTCTTCTTTTTACTTGGTTATTTCGACTGCTGCACCACATGTACACACCGGAAGCGTTTGGTTTTCTTGCAGTTCATCCCACAATTTTGTCAATCGACCAAAGTAATCTAACACAGATTGTCCGTCTTGTCTACAAGATGCTATTTGTGCTTTGACTTGATGTATATGGACCTTATTACCGACTGAGAAACGTGATTTAAGATCCTTCCAGAGTTGAGACACATCTTGAACATAGGGTACTGTCTGTCGAAGTTTTGGCTCGATTGAAGAACGAATCCAACCAACGATCATGGAGTTCACCGTTAGCCAGTTTTCATAATCGGCATGTCCGATTGCAGGTTTCTCTATTGTTCCGTTGATGAAGGCAGTCTTGCGTTTTGCCTGGAGAGCGTTGCTCATCTCTCTCGACCACTCATTATAATTATCGCCAGTCAACATAACAGTCGTGATCACGGATCCGGGATTATCGGAGGTGTGATGGTCAACTCTTGTTCCATTGGGCCGGATAATATC
>OVAU01004144.1:0-10381 GCA_900406315.1 Biscutella laevigata subsp. laevigata | reverse complement strand
TAATCTCGCTCGGGGGAAATTCGCGTTTATTTCCCAACAAACTATAACGAAGAAGAGACCCAAAGCTTAGAAATGATAAATATGTATAAGAAAAGAGAGCAAGCAAACCTGTAGATCAGATATCAGGAAATTGAGATGTGATCTTGGCTAATTACATCCAAAGAAGGCAAATGCATGAGAGTAACAACATGCAGAATGGATTGAGAGCTGGATCATTGATATGAATCGGTCTAAAGCTTAGGAAATGGATGAAGCGCCTGAATACCAAAAGATGAAGACGACGATGATAAAGTCTTAAAGGTATAATAAAAACAAAATGCAATAAAGTGAATTGGACTTGGACGGAAGAAGATTGATCGATTCCATTGGAAATAATAAATGGGAGTGAAGAAGAGGAATCCATTAAGAAAAAAGAATAAATTTAGGAGACTGTAAGGATTAAAAGGATGCAGATGAAACGATCTAAAAGATGAAGATGTAACGATTTATTCACGTAAATTTAATAGGACACGTGTCAAATAGGAGAGATCCGACGTGTATAGCTTCAGAGGATTCAATGACCTCTTATTATTAGTACTAGAAAAATACCCGCGCGACGCACGGGGAAAATATTTAATTTTGTATTTTTTTGAAATATAGTTTGGATTATGAAAGTTATCGAAAATAAATGTGATTATTTATCTTTGTTTAATAATGTCGGTAGTATGAGCTTGTATATATTTAAGTAGAGATAACAATTAATATAATAGAAGTCTTATTTTGTTCCAAAGGTTTATGTAAAGTTTTGAAAAATAGTAATAAGATACATATTGCTATCATTTTTGTAGCCTTCCTCTTTCTCGTTGTCGTTGTTTCGTAAGTGGCTTTCCTCTTCTTTGCCTAAAAAAGAACATATCAGTACTTAATGTTAAAATTGTAAAAGTTGTATTATATGTACATTACCTTAGAGCATCATGCTTCAACATGGAGATTATTGAATACTTCTTTGTAAACAATGTTTTTCACCGATGCCTTTTGTGTTGATAGCGATTCACTCCAAATATTTAAACCTTGTCGCGAGGTAACTCTTGACAATGCAACATAAAGTTGTCCATGAGTGAAGACTGGTTTTGGTAGAAACAACCCAACTTTCTCTAAGTTTTGTCCTTGACTTTTGTTTATTGTCATAGCATAACAGACGTGTACCGGAAACTGTCTCCTTCTCAGTTTGTAGGGGCATTTAGTATTAGCAGTTGTCATGATTATCCTCGGTATGAATATTTTTTTTCCCTTGCTCTCCCCTGTTATAATTTCAGCTTCCAATACACGTTCTCCTAAACGTGTGTTTATCATTCGTGTCCCATTGCACAAACCCTCCTTTTGATTTATATTGCGCAGGAGAATGATTGGGGTTTTCTGCTTAAGATGCAGGCGATGATTAGGCAAGCCTGAACATTTCAAACTGTTCAAATACTCTGTTGTGTATGGATTTCTCTCAATGTCATCGACGTTTGTGTCACAACTCGGCGTAAAATCTTCGCTTAGACTTGAATCCTTATATGCCACACTATCTGAACTAAGATATTCCTTCATGTCACCTTGTAACTTGGTCAAGAAGAATGCATTCAACTCATCTACGGTTTTATTCCTGGGAGTAAGTATTGCACGACCACTCAGATATTTTGGACACGTGAGTGAATTCTCATAGTCACTGTAGGTAGCCTTTAGAATAGACTCTAAAGGATTTAAATCTCCTGATAACGTTAGTGACATGTCTATCTCTATCTCATCAACAACACCATCTGGTGTTTTGGTTGGTGCAAAAGTCTTTGCATTTCCATTCCCAACATCAAGAATCCATTTAGAAAACTCGATTTCATCTTGTCTGAGTCTCATGTTTTTCGTCAATACGAACCTGTGACAATTCTGCCATAGGTAGGAACGATTAATGGACGCTTGTACCGTGTCTTGTCCGCTCCCTTGGGGAACAACTGGCAGTATCTGTCGAAAATCGCCTCCTAACAGAACTGTTTTACCACCAAATTGTATCTCGGAAGCTTCAGGGGCAGTCACACTCATGATATATCTGAGGGTACGATCTAAAGCCTCAAAAGTGTATTGATGTGCCATTGGTGCCTCATCCCATATAATAAGGCTGGTTTTTTTCGATTAGATCTGCCAGCATAGTCTTTGGCTTGATATTACACATGGACTATTCGTGGAGGTCGATTGGTATCTTGAATCGAGAGTGAGTTGTTCTTCCGCCCGGTAGAAGTGTTGCAGCTATGCCTGAAGTTGCCACTGGGAGGACAATTCGTCTTTCTGAACGTAACTTTGCGATGATAGTTCGGTAGACATAAGTTTTACCTGTTCCTCCTGGGCCATATAGGAAGAAAAGTTTTCCCATGTTTTTATCTATTGATTCCATGAGGGTATCATAAACTTTTCTCTGCTCTGAATTCATACTAATTAACAACTTTTCATGCTCTTCCATCTCCTCGCTGATGATGTAATTGGTTTCTTCTCTGACTAAGGAGTTATCAATATCAAGAAGAATATTTTTGTCAAGCAAAGGGAGGTCTGGGTAATCACCGAGAGATTTATCCTTTTGAATCATGAGCTTTTGAAGTTCAATAAGGGTATACTGCTCGAGTTCATTCTCAGATAAATTGAGATTCATGAAATTGAACTTCTTACGCTGCATGTATGCGATGTCTTCACCCATACTTTTCCAGCATTCTTTCCAAATTTTTTCTGGTTGGCTTATTTCACAGTATAACAAAAGTGTCACGAATAGTTCCCTTAATTGCTTCCTTCTTGCCCATTGTGCTGCTTCTTCCATGGCAGCCAACCATTCTTTATCTTCATCCAGAATCTTTAATGCGTAGCACGCTTCCTTGAAGGTGGGATAAGTTTTTCCATAAACTGTTCGTATTTCTTCGTACGTCCTCGCTCCTTTAACATGATTAAGCAATATCCTTAGAAAATATAATTCACCTGCTGCAAGATTTATGTTCACGATTCTGCCAATGGTGAAACCTTTCTTCCTCTGGTTCCATTCTTTGGTCTTGGAGTTCCAAACAAACATTGTTGGGAATTGGATATATGTAAGAGCTCTCGCCATTGCGTCTGATTTGTTTATCTCCATCCACTGAGTAAACATTGTTTTATGAGAATCATAGCAGTTTGCAACATTTTCCGGCGCTTGTGATTCATCAAAAACCAAACTGTGTTGCCCTGGTAAATGAACAATCAGCTTAAGCACAGCTGGTCTCTGCTGGTGTATATCAAACCCAAAAATCCTCCAAGTAGCTTCACATGCTGAAAGGTACCGACAATCCTGGTATTCTTGAATCTCATTAACTCTCTTGACTTCATTCAGATTATTTCCCCCCACACCATTAACGTCATTTTTTTGTGATTACAAATGTGGCCTTGTCAACACCCTTTGTGATGTACTTAAAGAGATACTTGATAGCTTTTGAAGTACTACACCATTCAACATTGATGTGTGCTTCAAATTTTTTTAGAATCTCCATATTGTATGGTATCACATATCGGTTGTCCAACCTTGTATCATTTTTGACAACAAACTTCTTTTCATCATTGCGTCGTCTGTGGATAATATATCCTGATTTGTCAGATGAGGTGGCCTCTAAAAAATCACGGGGGTATTTGTTAGTACAAATCCCATTTTCCATGTGTGGAGAATGAAGTCTAGCGAGACCACATGGTCCATGCATCACGTGCCTTTTGACCAACTCATATCCTTCAGGGTCCTTATCCATATCCGGTATTTCAGCTGAGATGATACTGTATATTAAGGATGTAGGAGGATTATGCATGACGCCTTGTAGCCATAGTAAAATGTGGGCATGAGGGAGCCCGCGTTTTTGAAATTCGATTGTATGTACAGCTGTATATATTTTGATTAAGAATTAGATTTTTTGTATAAAATGATAGGAAAGGAACATCATCTTAGTTTCACTAACCTGCGAGGAGGGGGCCGAAGAAGACTCCTTTTTTGAAATCCGATAACATTTCATCTAGCTTCAATTTGAACACTCTAGAAGTTATGTCTGGCCGCTCATTGCCTGAATCATCACTATACTTTCCAAGGTGTTCAAGGATTTCATCCCAATTTGGATTAGTTGTTATCGTTATGAATAAGTGGGGGTTACCATAAAATCTGCAAATTGCCATTGCATCATGATAATTCACCTGCAAACCGCAATCGGTTTGACTAAATTGATGTGTATGCATCTACCAAAAATTGATGTAGCAATCGACCACTCTTTATCAAAGTCTTTCCTTCTGAAAGTCTTGTTTGTATTTGGTAAGCATAAAATTCACGCATTGTTACTTTTTGCCTCCGATTCTTGTTTCCGGTAACTTGTCTACATGGGATGTTAAGGTTGAAGCCGCTTTCTCCAAAAGGAAAGAGCAACGGGTATTGGAGTGCCATGAAATGATGATGTAATGTGCTTATCCGTTGAAGCTCGCTTGTTTTGTACTGCACTATTATATCTTGTTCACCGGGCGTCCTTCCTACATCGCCTACAAGTAGACCAGCTATTTCATGAGATGTTGGCAGATCATATTGCTTCCCTTTTCCGTTTTGTGCTAGTAGTTGTATGGTGAACTCGACATTCTTCCCAGATTCATATCTGTCTCTAGCTTTTCTGAATTCCTTTGCCAAAAAATTATTCTCATCTAGAATTTGTACCAACGATTCAACCACTGATTTGTCAAACTCTTTCCCTTTGATCTTTTTTTACATTGTGTTCATTCGATTTTCGGTCTCATGAGCAGTGTCGAATATGTAGAGCTGACCAAATTGTGGGGGTTTCCCTTCAGTTGGTAGTAGTCCCCCGATTTGGTGGTGGTTTTGGCCATGTATTCTAAATGTGTGTGGACCGTACCCATGCATAACCGACTTGTCCTGCTTAACTCCAATGGACGTGAAAGCAAGCATTGAGTTGTAAGCTCGGATAGAGACCAAAATTTTTGGAGATTCCAATAACCTCCTTAAAACCTTTGGTGGCTCCTTTATAGATGGTAATTCAACTCGTCCTTTTTGGCAACAAATTGAGAATAGGAGATGTCCATCCTTTGATCTTTCAGTACTTTCAGCCTCCCAGACTAAAGCCCGACAATAGTGACACTCCATCAATTTGTTGTCATGGACAAATGAAATTTTTCTCTTCCCTGTTCATTTATATTATAAATGAAAAAGTTTGGAAGTTTAAATTAGTAATTACATGTTTATCATGTTTGTCGTACTATCTTAATAGAAAATTTGTCTATAAGTTTTAACGTGTAATAGCTATCTAATATTCCAAAGATTATATATGTTTTCTGTATTGTGTATATCTAAGCAACGATATGACAAAATCGTATTAGAAGAAAAAGTATGTATATTATTTGTGTGTATAATAAGGTTTTTAAGTTATTTGATGTTAGGATTTATTTAGTTGTTGTAAATTAGCATTCTAAAGATTTTATAGTCATATATATATATATATATATATTCATTTAAAACATTTAACTCGTCCATTAATGTCTTCAACAAAATTGATCGAAATTAAAATATTTTTGCAGTTTCTAATTCTTATTATATTTATGAGTTTGTATTTTCGTAATTAATTGGTGTAATTCATATATCTAAGTTTCTCCCGGTTTATAATTATATATAATTAACGCATATGAGCTTGGTTTTACTATAGCAGTTTATAATACCTTTCAAAATTTGTGTACTGTTATGATTTGTTTGTTGATTACCCCTACTTGGTGATGCTTCCCCTTCTTCCACTGCATTATGTTCCAAAAAATGTTTGTATGATTGATGTTATAGAAATTCATTTTTAGATGGAGAAAAGAATATGTAAAGAAAATTGAATTGCAGGTTTATGAGACCGAAATAACAAGTGAAGAAGATTAAAGGTTGTGGTCATCGTAACGAGGTTGAATATATGGAGGAACGAAACTGATTTAAAATCAGATAGTACCTGTTTTTTTCTGACGTCGTAACCACATTCTGGTTGCTCTATTTGATCGTGCTATTTCTGGATCCGGAGCTACAAAAGTCATTCAAAATGTTTAATAGTCTAATACATCCTCAAATATTATATATATATATATATATATATATATTCATTTAAAAAATTCAGTTTCTTCTCTGTTTGAATTGAGTCATTTAAATATAAATATAACTATAATTTATAAATTTGTATTTTATATTTGATGTCTAAGTTCATAATTAAATGCAAGAACTCCTATTTGTATGGTTCTCATGTGTTATAGCTTGTCGTGTAACGTATATGTGGTTGACCGGAGTATAAGATTTTGTAATACCTTTGAAAATTTGTGTATTGATAGGATTTGTTTGCTGATGGACCAGATTTGTTGATGTTCCCCCTTCTTCCACTACATCGGTTCCTAGACTCAAATCTACATGCATGATGTATGATTAGTTGCGAATAGTAGGTCGAAGTTGTATTGTTGTGAATTAATAAATTATGAAGATTAAAATTTGTGGTCTCATAAGGGAATTAGATTGAATATACTTAGGAATGAACTTGTTTTATAATGAGTTAGTACCTGTTAGTTGTTCACGTCGCAAACACATCCTCCTTGCTCGGTTTGATCGGGATACTTGTGGGTCTATAGTGCTACATATTTCCACTTATGATTTGGCATTTATAAATGACAAACAACCTTTGTGAACTTCAAAATTATAGGCTGAGTCAAGGGAAGAATTAAGATGTAAAGATCCAGAAAACCACTCTCAGTTCCTTCTTTGTTCTGATTTATTTGACCTGAAAAAAAATTAATATAATGAATTATACGATACAATAACACACCAAGAGAAAAACGAACGCAGACAAGGATAAGATACGAACATGGAAGTGGGTCTTTGGATGTCTACAAATGTGAAAAAGTGATGAGTACTGAGGGTAAGAAGAGTTTTAAGTGAGCAAGGAAAAGAAGGTGAGAAGTGTTTGAGTTGGACGGTTATATTTGGATAAAGACTGTTATTGTCAAAAATAATTGAAAAATACTAATCAGTTGCAGTAAATTATTTTTGTAACGCTAGAGTGAGGTTATTAGTAATATCATCATTACACCAGCTTCAACGGTGGATTGTAACATTTGGTGTATTGTATCAGAACAAAAATAAAAATAAAAAAGGGAATTAAAAGTGTGATACGTANCAGTAAATTATTTTTGTAACGCTAGAGTGAGGTTATTAGTAAGATCATCATTATGAGTGTATTCTAACGGTCCAAGCTAAATTACGATGGGCTTCTTTTGTAAAGCATTGTGAGGATCGTGATAACGATGGGATACACTTTGCTGAAACGATTTGTTATCATCAAGGTCTACCTGCAGGTAATTTGTTACCACGGGTCGTTGATAAATGTGAGTTTGCAGAGTGTATAATTTGATAACGGGCATGATCTGTCACTGTAAGGTACTTATGAAATTATAAACATCTTAATTTTTAAAAGTTGTAACAGTAGTATAGTAATTGGCATGGTCAATTTAAAAACATCTTAATTTTAACAAGTTGCACCAGTAGTATAGTAATTCGCATGGGCTACTCATATAAAGAAAGACATGAACAATGTAAAAACAGGAAAATAGAAGCATTAAGTGAGGGGAAATATTCCAAGGTTTTTTTCGAGAAATGGGAAAGGACACAAGAAACATTGATAAAAGTCTAGCTTGGCAAGCTGTTTGTTATGGAACCCAAAAAAGCTGGAGAACAGAAAAACATGAATGGTCGGTGATTACTCTAAACGAATACGTTTAGAGTCCTTTGTAGACTCATGTCCAGGGGAGAAATCCTTTGTTTCCATAGATTTTGACCCCTTCTGTGGCGAGGCGTCTTCGTTAGTGTGATCATCATTCACATTACACGTCTTCACTTCCAAGCCTTCCTTAATCATGTGTTCCATAATGCGGGAGACAGTGAATAACTCCGAGTTCACACATACAAAGCAAAATATAAGGGAAATGTTCAAAATTGATGCACAAATAATCATCTGATGTTTCACCTCTCTCAACAGCTCGTTGCTTCCCAACGTTTAACATGTTAGGATTAATATCACATATGTATATCTGGGTTTCTTCAAGAGAAGCCTCGTCAACTTTCTGTAATGCTCTTCGTTTGGCACTGTATACAGCGTCAAAGATCCTAAACGCACATCACCTGCATATCGAAAACAATATCTATGACAACGAGTATACAACATATTCAATTATGGATCAGTGAGCAGAGACAACAAAATTCCAAGAGTAAACTCAATATCAACTGTTTCCACTAACCTGTTCCACCAGCAACATCAAGATGCTTCATCCCTGGAAACGAGCTCAGCTTTCCAACAAGGCTGAAATGGACGCAGGTTTGTTAATACATTTAATTTCCTGCATTTTTGATTAAAACAACTTCGATAGGACTAATCTAGCCAGACCATAAGCAAACTGGTTGTATTATAATGTTGTGTTATGATCTTAACTACAAGTCCTATGAACAGTTGATTTGGCGAAACATACCTGCACCCCAGCCACTCTTAATTCCAGAAGATTCCTGGAAATTGCCAATGAACTGCAAATAAAAAAACCACGTTAATCGAACCCAAATGCAGAGTAGTTCGAGAATAGGTAGTGCATTTCCATGAAGAAGATGATTCAGGCATCCTAAGTAGCTTACAGTGAGAGAAAACAAAAAGAGGAGAGAACTGGTGAATCCTCCAAAGATCGTGAACAGCTCTGAAGAAGCTAACTTCCCTCTGTAAATTTCTTGAAGCGATAGAATCACGGTAAACAGTAATAGATCCCAGCATCGATGTTCCTGCTCCTGCCATTGTTCTAATCCAACCTAAAAATCAGATTTCACAGTTCAGAAAACGAGAGATGAACGGATAAAATTCTGATTCGAAGAATGTGATGAGTTACCTTGAAAACAGTGATATATCGGAGTAACTGTGAAACCCAAATTCAGAGAAAAAAGGCAGATGGAGGGGAAGTTATGGGAAGGCAAAAACCTGCTCATGAGTAGCGGATTACTAAAGGATGGCGAACGGGTGAGAAAGAAGGTGAGGGAGAGGGTGAGAGATATCCGATGGAGGAAATCTGGACCGCAGAGCTTGGATAAAGGAGTGAGGGTTCTGGATTTTCCACGAAGCACATCGGAGTCTTCATTTCGGCGAGTGATGATCAAAGCAAAACAACGAATTTCACATCGATTAGATTTCCTCTCTTCACATGATTCAGAGAAAGATAGGGCAAAAAAACGAGACGACAACAATATTTTAGAAAGAAAAGAAAAGAGATTGTAGTGAGCTGACGTGTCGGCGTAAAAAAGAGCAAAACAAGCTGAGGTGTCAGCCCGTAAACAATCGGCTTTTCCCATTATATGTTAGATAGATACCCAAAACTTTAAATATAGAGTTTTGAGTATAGAAACTTCAAATATATAATTTCACTTCTTAAAACTTCAAATATAGAGTTTCATTTTTTTACTTGCATTTTGGTCATTATAATTTCACATCACATTTTTTATTCTTAAATATTATGTGTTTTATCATTTTTAGTTCCTAAAAAAATTATATCTCATAGATATTTCGAATTTGGTTTTATAAATTTAACTTTTAAACATAAAATTAAATAAAAACGCTAAAATAATGTGGTATAATGTAGTAAATTTAAAATTTTACACATAAATTTGTTTTTAAAAATTTATGGAATAATGTCTTATTTTACTTGAAATTTTAGATTTAATTATGTACCTTTACGTATGATTTTATATTTTAGTTTTATATTTTATTATTAAAGTTTTTGTAATATTTTAATATATGTGGTAGTGATTTATAAATGTTTTATGAATTTAACTTAATTATAAAAAATATAAGAATCATATTATAAAATAGAAATATTTTTGAAGTTTTGTTTGAAGTTTTGCTTATNTGAAATTTTAGATTTAATTATGTACCTTTACGTAAGATTTTATATTTTAGTTTTATATTTTATTATTAAAGTTTTTGTAATATTTTAATATATGTGGTAGTGATTTATAAATGTTTTATGAATTTAACTTAATTATAAAAAATATAAGAATCATATTATAAAATAGAAATATTTTTGAAGTTTTGTTTGAAGTTTTGCTTATAGAGAACAATATTAAGGGAACATGTATCAATATAGATCACATGCTGTAATTACTGTAATCACCATTTACTGCTCTATTGTAATACCCTAGACTAGACTTTGTATATAAGAGCATCTCTATTCATTCTAATACAATAAGACTTTCATACTTACCTTATATGGTATCAAAGCTCCAAAAGATACTTAAGACCTAAACTTTTATTTTTCCTCTCCTCTTTTCAGCCGTCAT
>OVAU01004143.1:0-10384 GCA_900406315.1 Biscutella laevigata subsp. laevigata | reverse complement strand
AAATAGTTTGAAAAAGGTGTTATCCTAGACAAATATTTCTATTTTAAAATATGACTTTGAATGGCAAGCGAGGACAAATAACTTCGAATTTTTGTAGTTTTATTTATGAAACATAAACCTGTCGAGGTTCATAACAATGACATACTGTAATAAGATTTTCGATCGTATTTATAAAATTCAGAAATATCTATTAGAATCCAAGTATACATAAAGTTTATGCAACTAGTTAGAGTTTGCCGATTTTATAAGAAAATTTATTAAATTTGCGATCAATTCTCGATATTAAAAAGTGTAGTTATAAGTTCTACTGGTCATTAATAATCTAATTCAATAATTTCCTAATTAACCAAGTGTATATTTAAGAAAAAATGTTTTATACTCTTTTTATTTCAGAATAAAAGATGTTTAAAATTTTGAAATACAAATTAATAAAATATTAATCTAATCGAATTTTCAAAAATAAAATATCAATAAGTACTTACTAGTTACTTAATCACAATTCAATCAATGAGTAATCAAACTATACCATATAAAAAAAAAAAAAAACATGATAACTTTTGAATTGGAAATTGAAACAAACAAATTTAGTTTAAATATCTTTTAATTCAAAAGAGAGGGAGTATATCCTTTTAAAAGAATCACATTTAGATCTGAACTTGGATAAAATTATTAACATTGATTATATATTTTCGGAACCTTCAAGCGACTAAACTGAAATATATGGTACTATATGTGTATTTATAGATGCATACATCACACGACACACGTGCGATGAAGAAGATAATCGCGTGTAGCAATGGAACACCGTAAGTACTGTGAAAGCGACCAATGGGAGAAGCCCTACTGTTTTAACGTCACGTCGCATTTCCAAATCAGGCGGGTCCCATTAGTCTTGATCTAACGGCTATAAATCGCTTCCTTGTTTTCCTAACCTATCATCGTACACCGTTAACTTACGCCTCTACCTTTAGTTCTAGGGACAATCATGCATGATATACTATAGATGACTATTTTTTACTTTTTTCTGTTTGATGTCAATAAAATCAATCATAATACAATTTCGGGTGGCTTCCCGATTACATTTTTATATTGCAACATGGATTTTCTCATTTGGAGGATGAGAAGGATAGAGATGCCTTCATCCCAGATGGATTCTTTTCCCTAGTTACTTTGGTATATTTGAAAGGCGCGAAATGACAAAATCTTCAATGGAAGGGATGTTTCAGCCTTAGATACCCTACAATTAGTTAAACTCGAAGACAAAATTTGGAGATTAGCTAATCAAAAGGAAACCAACGAAGAAATGGAAGAAGAAGAAGAAGATCATGATCAATACACTAGTCTACCCACCTTAACCCCCCAAAGATCAATTTGTCAAGTCGATGCTTCTTGGATCGATCATGGACAAATTAGTGGTCTTGGGTGGTGGCTAAGGGATAACGGGGAACGCTTAGTGAAGGGGCGAAAGCTTGTCGGCAAAGTCTCTTTGTCTTCATGCAGAGTTGGACGGCCTAATTTGGGCTATGAACTCTCTCAGAGAACGGAGAATCCCCCGTATTACCTTCGAGACGGATTGCGCGGATTTGATTAGGATGATTCATGAGCCCGACGATTGGCCAACCTTCAAGACCGAGCTGGAACACTTTTTTTTTTCTAAAGGAAGCTTTTATTGATTTTCACATTTAGTGGATTTCTCGGGACCAAAATGTTCGTGTTGATGCCCTCGCTAAAGGGACACGAGCACGTGGGTCCCCTTTTTCCATGTAAATCATAACGCTTCGGTTGGGGAAAATCTCACGATTACCTCAACCAATCATATTTGATTTGTTAATGGGTTTCGATGGAAAAAAAATCAATCATAATATACATACATTATTATTCATTAATATATATCGCCGACAAATATTATATTCGTATACACATACCGCAAACATTATGGCAATACTATATATATATTACTTTATAAATTTTTTTTGTCAACATATTAATTTTTATATTTATGTGACCAATTTGAAATAAACGCATATTTTGTGTCCCTGAAGTTAAAATGCTGTTTATTGTACAATCCATATTTCTTTAAATTTGAACTTATTGTACATTTTACAAGTATATTGCAACGTAGACATTACTCCTAAATACTATATAACTATACAAGCTTGATCCTTACATAAAGCTAGTATGAACTAAAATATTATTTTTCTTTTCAATAATATCTCTTAATTTTTAAAATTTATATAATAAATTTTAACTAAAAACAAAATTATGCTGACGATTTGTCTCTAGAATTTTTTTTCTCTTGACATATTCTCTTAAACAATTTTTCTCTTAAATAATTTTTAGTTTTTTCTTAATACATTGCACAATTTTTTTCGCTGTTCTTTTGTCTTTCTTTTATTTTGTGCATAATTTCTAAATAAATAATCGTTATTATAGAATTCGGTGTAGATTTTATTTTTCTGGTATCCCAAGAAAATATAGACTTCTACTTTCTTAATAAGACTGTTTTTAGTGTGATTGTTTACAAAATTTTCAATTATCTAAAGATTTTAATTTTATTTTTAATCAAAACTAATTCTTTATTTATTTATAGTAAAATATCTCATCGAGTTAGAAACTAAGCATCTCAATGTAAAATTAGGAAGAGACAAGATGAATAGGTGAGTGATAATGTTTAAAATGAATTGATTTTTTTTTTGTCAACTTTTGTGGGCCACAAATGGGTCAGTCCACTAACCCAAACTCTCATAAATGAGAGGAGCAAATGCTCTCACGGGGATTCAAAGTCTCTACATAGTAACAGTGATGTCATGTGTTTTACCACTGGACTAACGTTACTGGTTAAAAAATGAATTGATTAATTGTTGAATAATGTTGTTCAAAATGGTATTTATAATTTTTGTTGTGATCTGATTCAAAATAAAAAAATTAATTTATAATAATGGAATATCATTTTATTTATACGCACATATTTTCGGACCACCCTATATATATTAAGATATGTAAAGCTGTTACTTTACATATTTATACGTGTTCTCTATGTATTAACAAACACGAACTAGCTATGTTTCTAGTTTGCCAAACATTAAGGTTTCGTATAAGAATTAGCTAGTTACATAAAGAAATGCTAGTGGATAGTTTTAGGTTCCAGTTATGTTATTTTAAATCTATCTTCTAGCAAAATACAATATGATTAGTGAAAATATAATATAATTAAAAATATATATTTAGTTAGCCAAGTTTTCTAGCAATTGATCCCATGTTATTAGAAATTTTAATAATGCACATATGATTAAAAACAAAATAAAAAAATCTCAGACGACGATACTGATCTATTTGTTTTGTTTCCAATATTACCCTTGTTTACATCAAAATATTCCGCGTGACTTCTTAGGGGTAGTCTTGTATTATTTTCTTAATTAAACAGATTACAAGGTCCACTGTTTGGAAATCGATATAGAAATCAAGATACATGATGTTAATAACTTAATATGATATATAGTAAGGTTATATTGCCAGTCAGTATGTCTCTCTCCGACATGCAATTCGAAAGAAAAAAAATAGTATAGAAATCAAGAAACCCTAAAAGCACGTCCTGTCATTTTTATCAGGTGAATCTCACTCTCTATCTTGACTTATTTGCTATTATTTTCTATATAATTATATATTTATTAATGATTCGCACATTTTCATTTTCACATTTCACATTCAAATATTGAGGCAATGGAATACAGCCAAGGAAAATAAATAGCATTATGAATAAATTAATTATTATGACTGGTTCGCGCCTGCGATAATTCCCCAGTATATAATAAGACTATAATATATAGTTTATATCCGTGTGTTTAGACATTAAAATAAAATGTTTCTTATACATCTATATTGTTTTCTCTAGATTATCAATCTTTTGGCTGCTTTTATTTCTAGAAGAATTTTCTTTAGCTAACAGCTAGTTAGGAAAAGGTTACAGTGTAACATAAAAACGTGAATATGACGTCCCTGACCGATATTTTTATGGTCCTTTTTTTTCTCGAACGATATTATATTGATACCAAGAAAATTACATAACAACGGCGATTAAACACTAATCCCGCAAACGAAACCGGCGGTTTACATTGAAAAACCCCGAAAGCTAAACCAAACAATACAAACAAATTGAATCGGACACCGAAAGCTAAAATTCAGATGAGATGGATGATAAACTGAGGATGGAAATCGAAAGTAGACAAGTTTATGCCGATTTATTGTAGAGTCTTGAACGTCTATGACGTGTAGATCAAAGAGCAAATAGCAAATGAAAAAGATCCACTGTTGTAAACAATATATATATATATATATATATATATATATATGTATAATTTTATAACATGACAAAGAAATATAATAATCTACAATGAATGAATACAACGAATGATTATACAATTAATTCCATATTATCTATTTCTACCACAAAGATTTGCAATATATACAATTTTTTTTTTGGTAGAATCATGGTAAATGTAAATATGTATACCATTAATAATTGGTTATTTACCTTTTCTAAACTTTCATTTTATTCATTTTTTCTAGTTCTCTAGAGCTATCGTATTGGCGTACGTACACCCAGGCCCGGCCCAGAGAAAATGAGGGCCCAAAGCGAAAATTCAAAAAAAAACTATAAAAGGCCGAATATGCAGAACTGGGGAATCGATCCCTGGTCAATTGGTCATAGCTCTTACCGCTTTACCACTGCGCTACAGAGACTTTCTGGCAAAATGGGGCCGAAAATATATTTAACCAAAGGAGGGCCACAGGCTAAAGCCTTGCCAGCCTTGCCTCAAGGCCGGCTCTGCGTACACCCGAGATATGTGTGTGTATAATAGAATATATAAATGCATATTTTTACTATAATAGAGTAATCCTGTATATAATAAGAACTAAAACATTATAAAAACGAAGTTATATATGTATTCTTTTAATATAATTTAGTTACTTCGACGAAGTTTTGAAACTCGAGAGGAGCATCAAGGAAGGAAAAAAAGGCACGAGTCCCCAACTGGTAATAAACGAAGGAAATAAGGGGTAAATTTGTAAATTCGGTGTATCTTTTTAGGACAACAAGTTGCTTTAAAAATGTTTAGCAAAAAAATCAAAGACCCGCTCTTTTCGGGTTCGGGTTCGGGTCCGGGTCAAAGCAGCCATTGTCGTTCTTTCTTCTTCTGATTCAAATAAGAGAGAGAGATAAGTCGAGAAGAGAATAAAATATACAAATAATAATATCAAAAAGCTAAACACCGCCACGTCGCCGACGTCTTTCGCTTACCGGGGAAAATTTTATTCTTTTCAAAAAAATATAAAACCCGTCTCTTTCTTTCTTTCTTTCTTTCTTTCCTTCTTTCTTTCTTTGTCTGTTTTTTTTGTTGTTGTTGATGTTGTGTGTTGATTATTCCCTCTGTACCCATGTTCTGCAACAGTAAGCAGTGCATGTCCATCAACTTTCTTCTCATTTCCCGATCTTCGCATTAGTCACAGTCCTGGGATCTCTACTTCTCTTAACTAAACCACATCTACAGTTGAGCTGAAACGACATCACCTCCTGTCGTTTAACGTTAGCTCGAGATCTGTGTTTTCTTCTCTTGGCTTCCGAGCTTTTTGACGGTGGTGAGTTTTTAATGAGAGTTATCAGTGGGATTACTGGATAATTACAAGTATGAAGGAGTTGAAGATTAGAAGAAGAAGCGGTTTTGAGGTTGGGGAGAAGAAGATTGCGAGCTCATTTGGCTGAAAAATCTAGGCTTTCAAGAAGAAATCTGGCTTTTAGATTCTGTAAAGATTTGGTTGGTGATTGGGTGGTAGCTGGAGGGAAACAGTTAAAAAAAAGTTATGCTTTTGGTGTCTCCTCGTCATAATTACATTTGAGCATCTTAGAAATAAATCTTAAGATCTTTGAAGCAACAAAGTTGGAGGTTTTTGTTTTTGTTTGTTTGCTTTTGAATTAAATAAAAATGAGATTGTCTACAGCTGGGTATAATCCTCAACCTCATGAAGGTAGTTTTTCATCTTCTTCTCTCTCTATTGCTTGCTAAAACTTTCTTGGTTTGGAAGTTTGTGGTGATTTTAACTAACTTTTGTGTTTGAAACTAAAGTTACAGGAGAGAAAAGAGTTCTCAATTCTGAGCTCTGGCATGCTTGTGCTGGTCCTCTTGTCTCTTTACCTCCTCTTGGAAGCAGAGTTGTGTATTTCCCTCAAGGTCACAGTGAACAGGTTTTGTCTTCTTCCCCTATGCTTTGGATTCAAATTGATTACGTTTTCTGGTTTCAGATTTACTAATTTTTTTGTGGATTTCAGGTCGCTGCTTCGACCAACAAAGAAGTGGATTCTCATATACCGAACTACCCGAGCTTGCATCCGCAGCTTATCTGTCAGCTTCACAATGTCACAATGCATGTGAGGAACTTGTTTTATGATAAACTTATCCAAATTGTTTCTCCTGTTTGTGTGTTAATTAAGAAGGTGATTCCTTAAATTTCAGGCTGATGTGGAGACTGATGAAGTCTATGCACAGATGACTTTGCAACCATTGAATGCGGTATAAGACTTTAACCACAATCCGTACATAATGCAAAATTTGTCGGNTTTTATTTTTTTTTTTTTTTTTTTTTTTGCTTGAAATGCAGCAGGAGCAAAAAGATCCTTACCTTCCGGCTGAGTTAGGTGTCCCGAGTAGACAGCCTACAAACTATTTCTGTAAAACTCTGACTGCAAGTGATACAAGTACTCATGGAGGTTTCTCTGTGCCTCGCAGAGCTGCTGAGAAAGTTTTCCCTCCTTTGGTAATTAATCTTTTCGTTCATCTGAAGTTTATATATTTGAAACTCAGCTATTTCCTCTTTTCAAGCAGATGATGTTTTTTTTTTGTTCTTCAGGATTACTCGCAGCAGCCTCCAGCTCAAGAGTTGATGGCGAGAGATCTGCATGAGAACGAGTGGAAGTTCAGACATATTTTCCGAGGTTAGCTGTGTTTGTGAAATTCCCAAGTTCTTTACTAATGACTGAAGAACAGAGAGGTTTACTTACTCTGTGTTTTGTTTCTTCCTCACAGGCCAACCCAAGAGACATCTCCTTACCACGGGTTGGAGCGTATTCGTGAGTGCTAAAAGGCTTGTTGCTGGTGACTCCGTGCTTTTTATCTGGTTTGAAACATTTCTTCACTTTTTTTTTAATAATACTAGTGAATCTTGGACGGTGAGGACTCATGTCTTTTGTTGTTACCACCAGGAACGATAAGAACCAGTTACTTCTTGGTATAAGACGAGCCAACCGGCCACAAACTGTCATGCCTTCCTCTGTTTTGTCAAGTGACAGTATGCATTTAGGCCTTCTTGCTGCAGCAGCTCATGCAGCCGCCACAAACAGTCGCTTCACCATCTTCTATAACCCGAGGTATGGTTCCAGATCCGATATGAAAGAACCCACGTTTCGATTCTCTTTGCATCTTGTGATTAAGAATTTCTCTTTTTCCTCAGGGCGAGTC
Organism: Biscutella laevigata subsp. laevigata; assembly: GCA_900406315.1. Taxonomy (NCBI): domain Eukaryota; kingdom Viridiplantae; phylum Streptophyta; class Magnoliopsida; order Brassicales; family Brassicaceae; genus Biscutella; species Biscutella laevigata. The sequence goes on along the minus strand of OVAU01004143.1, from coordinate 2,873 downwards.
CGTCAGAGTTTGTAATACCCTTGGCTAAGTACGTGAAAGCGGTTTATCACACTCGGGTCTCAGTTGGCATGCGGTTTAGGATGCTGTTTGAAACCGAAGAATCAAGTGTTCGTCGGTAGGTGGATTATCAAAATTCATACCTTTCTTATACCCTTGTATTTTGCAGCTGAATGTCCTCATGAATCTTCGTTTTCGGATCAGGTACATGGGTACAATAACTGGGATATGTGATCTAGATCCTGCTCGTTGGGCTAATTCTCATTGGCGGTCCGTTAAGGTTTACTTCAAAAACCAAAATTTTTAGTAGAGAATCGTTGCTTTTCTCGTAAACATATAATATTCATCATCTGCAAAAAACGCAGGTTGGGTGGGACGAGTCTACTGCAGGAGAGAGGCAACAAAGAGTTTCCCTGTGGGAGATTGAGCCTTTAACTACATTCCCTATGTATCCGTCTCCTTTCCCTCTTAGGCTTAAACGTCCGTGGCCTCCTGGTCTCCCATCTTTCCACGGTATTGTTAATTTCAAAACTTTGGTTCATCCCTCAAAAAGGTCTCTATTAATCTTTGTTCTCTCTTTTTTTTTTTTGCAGGTCTTAAAGAAGACGATATGGGTATGAGTATGAATTCGCAGCTTATGTGGGATCGAGGACTCCAATCTCTAAACTTTCAAGGTATGGGAGTAAGCCCGTGGATGCAGCCGAGGCTTGATGCTTCGGGGGGCCTCCTTGGTATGCAAAACGACGTTTACCAAGCGATGGCTGCAGCTGCACTTCAAGACATGAGAGGCATTGATCCCGCAAAAGCTGCTGCTTCCCTTCTTCAGTTCCAAAATTCTACGGGATTCTCAATGCAATCTCCGTCCTTAGTCCCGCCACAGATGCTACAGCAGCAGCTCTCTCAGCAGCAGCAGCAACTCTCTCAGCAGCACCAGCAACAAGCGTATCTTGGCGTCTCTGAAACCCACCCGCCTCAATCTCAGGCGCAATCTCAGTCAAACAATCTTCTTTCTCAGCAGCAGCAACAACAAGTAGTGGATAATCATAATCCGTCTGGGTCTGGTGCTGCTGTTGTTTCCGCTATGTCTCAATTTGGTTCTGGCCCTCAGTCCAACACGTCGCCACTCCAAACCATGTCGTCTCTGTGTCATCAACAGAGCTTCTCAGACACAAACGGAGGAAACAATCCTATTTCTCCCCTTCACACTCTTCTAAGTAACTTCTCTCAAGACGAGTCTTCCCAACTGCTCAACCTCACTTCGGCAATGACTTCTTCCGGTTGGCCATCAAAGCGCCCCGCAGTTGATCCATCTTTCCAGCTCTCTGGAGTCGGTAACAGCAGCACGCAATCTATAATGGAGCAATTTGGACAGTCCCACACTAGCAACGTTGCACCATCAACCGCTGTCTCATTGCCTCCATTCCCTGGTGGTAGCGAGCAAGAAGGAAGCGCCTCAGACCCGCATAGCCATCTTCTCTTTGGAGTCAACATAGATTCATCTTCTCTTTTGATGCCCAATGGAATGTCAAACCTTAGAAGCATTGGCATTGAAGGAGGTGACTCCACGACTTTACCCTTCACATCATCTAACTTCAACAACGATTTCTCTGGTAATCTTGCAATGACTACGCCTTCTAGTTGCTTAGACGAATCGGGTTTTCTACAGTCCTCAGAAAACCATGGTTCCGAGAACCAACAATCTAATACTTTTGTGAAGGTAAAGTATAAGTTTATTTCTTTCTTTTTTTCTAATATACAAAGTGATAAATTTGATGAAAATGTTTGTGCAGGTGTACAAGTCAGGGTCTTTTGGCAGATCATTAGACATATCAAAATTCAGCAGCTACCATGAGCTGCGAAGCGAGCTTGCTCGCATGTTTGGCCTCGAAGGCCAATTAGAAGACCCTGTGAGATCAGGCTGGCAGCTTGTATTTGTTGACCGAGAGAACGATGTTCTTCTCCTCGGCGATGACCCTTGGCCGTGAGTAATTCTTACTATTCCCAAGCATTTCCGCCTTTCTTTTAACCGTGACTGATCTAAATCTTGTGATCTTGACAGGGAATTTGTGAGCAGCGTATGGTGCATTAAGATCTTGTCACCACAAGAAGTGCAGCAAATGGGAAAAAGAGGCCTCGAGCTTCTCAACTCCGCGCCATCTTCCAACAATGTTGATAAGCTCCCGAGCAATGGGAACTGCGACGACTTTGGGAACCGGTCAGATCCGAGGAATCTCGGTAACGGTATTGCATCAGTTGGTGGTTCATTCAACTACTAGCATAGCAAACCCCTTATGTTCATTATTCAAGTTAAGTTTCATCTTATAAATTAGTACTTAATCCTCTTTAGTTTTAAATTACTAGCAAAAATCTCTCTTTTATTACTTATAAAAAAAAAGAAAAAGAGAGTTTTTGCCTTTGCCTTTGTGGAAACAAAAACTAAACTTTTATAATATCATCTGTCTTAATGCTGTAATTATAAGATCTTTTGGTCTTTTTATTCTTCTTTTATGCATATTTTTACTGTACTTTTTTTAATGTCATTTTCTATACTCACTTGTTCAATCAATTTGATAGTGAAATGTTAGTTTGTAGCTATGTTAAAGACTATGTCTGACTCAAGTGACCCACATAGAAAGTGATTTGGGTCCCAATTCCTTATTGGAATATGAAAGCGTATAGAGTGTGAAGTTGTTTGAAACCCTGAAAATATTCCGACCCGCAATTTAAGGCTTTACCCTAAATTTAGATCTGGTTTTGCGTCAGCATAAACTTTATCTATTGACACGTATCGTTCGTATCGTTCCGTGGTTCGTAGGATACTTTTTCTTGGTGAGTTCATTAAGAGCATCTCCAAAGGCAATACCTCAAATTTGAGG
>OVAU01004142.1:0-10389 GCA_900406315.1 Biscutella laevigata subsp. laevigata | reverse complement strand
TTTACCGTTTGGGTGTATCTGCTTATGTGATTTTGTATTTGAGTAGAATTGGATTGAAATATAACTTTAGGGTAGAATTGACTAGAGAGTTAAACTTTGGGTGGACAAAACGTGACCTATAAGTTTCGGGGTGGATATAGATCGTGTTCCCAAAAAATTATAAAAGATAGCTTAATACTTAGTATTTTGATTCAAAAGAGTAGCAGATTTTTATCTATCAAATCAACCTAATTTAGTAAAATAGAAAGTTCTATATTTTTACAATTTTTTTAGTTTAATATGTCATTATCCACGAAATTAGCATAATTTTTATGAATCTCTTGGTTATTATGGACCATTATCCATCAAATCGATATAATTCTCTCATAAAAAAAATCAAACATTTTATAGAATCTCTTAGTTATCATGGACTATTATCCACCAAATAAGAATACTTTTTCAATTATAGCGTTTTATAAAATCTACCAGTTTGTATGAACTATTATCGGCATAATTTCTCTAAAATACAATATTCTAATGTTTTAAATAATCTCTAAGTTTTATAGATTATTATCCACCAAACCAATAAAATTACCTAAAGTATAAAATTCTAGAAATTTACAAAAAATCTCTTCTTTTTTTACTTTTTTTTTTGATAATCCGGGGGATCCAAGTCCTTCGGGCTCAGACTAACCCCGGAGGCCATGGGGAGCCAGGTGAATACCCATGAGGTGTCCAGGAATAAGATGACTTAGTTGCGTGTGGAGGGAATCAAACTCAGGTGTGGTAGCACATTTTGCCCAACCCCTTACCACTAGCTCACCTCATCTTGGACTTCTTTACTATTATCCACTAAATCATCATAATTTTGCAAAATACAAAATTCTATCATTTTAAAATCTCTCAATTTTTGTGAATTATTATATCCACCAAATAATTGTAACTTCCCAAAATAAATAAATAAATCTAACATTTTACAAAAAACTGAAAGTTTTTTGGACAATTATCCACCAAATAAACATTTATAGTGTTTTACGATATTGAGTTCTTATGGACTATTATCCATTCAATCATTATAATTTCTCAAGCTAAAATAATTTAACGTTTCACAAGATCTTTCGGTTTTTATGGAATATCATCCATCAAATCAACCAAGTTTCCAAAAATGCAATTCTGGTGTTTTACATTTTTCTTTAATTTTTTATGTGCCACCACCAAATAATTAAAATTTCTCAAAATTCATGTCTTTTACCAAATTTCTCAGTTCTTCTCTTAGTTCTTGTGTCCACAAATTAAACATAATTTTCCAAAGTTTTAACGGTATATAAAGTCTCTCAGTTTTTATGAACTATTATCTATTATCTATTGAATCATATTCTCAAAATAAAAAAAAAATTATAATGTTTCATTATTTTGATTCAATTATTCTCTCTTCTCGTAAAATTATTATTTTAATTCAAAATTATTATTTTTCTGTCTTCCATTAATTCCAAAGATTATAGCCTATCAAATTGGATACGAAATATATAAAAAAAAATGTATTATATTTAAAGATTTTTTATATATTATATTTATAGATTTTATCTTATAAGATCCTCAACAGATCCGTAAGACTGGCACTGAGACACAAAATTGTCTTTATTCAGTTCCTCAAAGAATCAGTCCTCTATAACAAAAACACAAATTCTTTCTAAAATTAAACAGATTACAATCATATTTCTTCTTAGTTTGTAAGAAATTATAATCTTTTTGGGTTTTTTGGTTTTTTATTACACGATTCCGAATCATATCAAATCTGTTTTCATATTATATTTCAATTCTATTCAAAACGTATCTAACTATATCTACAATCTTAATAAATTTATAAATTATTTAATTAAAAGTAGTCCAAAATATATAAATATAAACCCCACGAACATGTTCTCCATACAATAAAAAGACAAAATAATGAGATTTTAAATGTATAATGACTTTATATCGGAAATAAATTAAAAAAACCCCTAAAATAAGATATCAATAGAAATCTGTGATATTATCTGATGCAGTCTCTTCCTAATAATGGAAATTAATTCTTCACACACCAAAACTCTAAGAACTCATCATAAATAAGCGATCACCAGATTCACATGATTCATACACATAAGTCTGTCATTTTCTTCTTCTATGTATCTTTGTATTTCTATGTTCCTTGACTTGTAAGGAACACAAACGAGATGAACAGTGGTTCTTGTTCGTCGTTAATGGATGTGCCTTATGATGAAGAGCTTCATGTTTTAGCTGTAGATGATAATCTCATTGATCGTAAACTCGTAGAGAAGTTGCTTAAGATCTCTTCTTGCAAAGGTTTTCATCTTTTTTTACCTTACTTGGATCAAAATTCATTACTTTTGTGTTCTGTCTAAAAGAATTATAATGTTTTTTTGCAGTGACAACAGTAGAAAATGGGATTAGAGCATTGGAGTATTTGGGTTTAGGAGATCAAAATCAGCATATCGATGCATTCACCAACAACGTAAGCAAAAAGATTACATATATAGATATTCAAGATCTATACATTTGATATTACGTTTATATATATAACAAGAACTGAAAATGTTTGGACTTTTATGTTTTTTTTCAGGATATGAAAGTGAATCTAATAATCACAGATTACTGTATGCCTGGAATGACAGGTTTCGAGCTACTTAAGAAAGTGAAGGTAACTAAATATATGAGAGTTATGGATGGTTGTTCGGGCATTTATTTGGATTTGGTTTGAACCAGTTCTGGTTTGTGGGTTTATGTTTAGAGGATCTATTTTAGTTTTTTTTGTTGGGTTTGGTTCGCATCCTTCCGAATTTAGGTCTATTTTGGAGTACCGAAATACTTTTAGATGCTTCTAGATCTGATTCAAATTCGACTATTTTAACCTTAAATACTAGCTCAAATAATACTAGTAATACTAATAAATCCGAAATTCAAATTATATTATTTAAAACATCACAAAAATACAAATAATAAACATAGAAATAGAACAAATCTTATATATATATATATATTAAATATCTGAATATTTTATATTAAATATTTAAAAATCATAAATGTTGAATATTTAAATTTAGGTTCGGATTTTTTGGATGTTACTTTACATCTTGGATTCCGTTTGAATTTTACTCTAATTTGAATATCACACTAGTTCTGTTCAGATATTTTTATATTTTAATTCGGGTCAGTATTTTTTGAGTTCGGATTGTTGGAATCAAAATCCAGAGAGTTAATTGGTTTCTTGATCAGGAATCATCAAATCTGAAAGAGGTTCCAGTTGTGATAATGTCTTCAGAAAACATCCCCACTCGCATCAACAAGTAAGAAAATATCTTAAGACCTTTGTTTCTGTTTTCTTTTTTTAAAAAATTACAATCCTCTTATGTTCTGTCTTTTGGTGTTTTTAAAAAGCAGATGTTTAGCGAGTGGAGCTCAAATGTTTATGCAGAAGCCTCTGAAACTGTCTGATGTTGAAAAACTTAAATGTCATCTCATGAACTGCAGAAGCTGACCATGAGAGACTAATGTAGTTGACCTCTAACCATGATGAACTTTCATTGTCTTTTGATTCTTTATTTGACTTTTTTTACATGTTTTTTTTGTTTATGAAATCAAGAAATGTTTTCGAATGCCTATAGTATAGTAATCTCTAGGCCTAGGCAGATTAACCGAAGCGAAACCAAAAAGAAAGATGTACCAAGCTTAAATCAGAACCGGGGAAAAAAATATACAAAGAACCAGAACCGAATTGAAAAATGAATATCCGAAAAATCCCATTCAAAAAATAAAATCAATATTTATTAGTATTTTAAAATATTTGATATATTTTAAAATGTCTGATAAAATTTATTTAAATATTTAATATATATTTAATGTTTATCCTCAAGAGAAAGAGCTTTAATCCTCTAATCCTCGAAAATGGCGGGACTGATGACTCTCAAACTGATTTAAGAGAAGAATAAGAAAATATGTTGAAGCAGACATAAGCCCACTTGAAAAAAGATAAAATGATGTTTTAAACATCACTTCTACTTCTCAGTAAAGACAAAAGAAACACTCTTGTTTTTAGCAATGTATGAATAAAACTAAACACTCTTGAGGTCTAAAATGAATGGTATTACAAATCAATATAATTCGTTGGTTGCTTGGTTCGAACTCTGAAGTCACCTGGAGATGCCTTCAAAAACAATTTACACAGTATGCTGCTTATCTTCTTCCCCTAGTGTTCATCACGTTCCAGATTAGTTTCGGTTAATACGTTGGGCACCAAGTTTAGGAGCTGCAGGTTTGGCTGCTCGGCCTCGAGTAGAAGACAAAGGTTTTGCTCTGGTGGTTGGTGGTGGAGCAGCAATCGCAGCCCAAGGGTCTTCATCATCAGACTGTACTGACTTTTTTAGGTTCAACGGTCTTGATGTAGTTGCAGGTGGAGGAGCAGCTATGGATCCCCACAAATCATCATCTTCGGTTTTCACAGCTGCTTTCACCGTGCTTATCTTTGGTCTTGAGCTTGTGGCTACAGAGAGCAAGGACCATATGAGTTTCAGAAAGTTTAGCAGAATATGTTTGAGGCAAACTCTATCAGCTAAAGATTTATACCTGGAGGTCTAGAGGACTGAGAGACAGGTCTCTTTTGAGCTGCTTGTATGTTTGCAAGAGCTGGAGAAGGTTTTGGTTCATCGAGAGGTTCGAGATCCCAACCGTCTTTGTCGCTATCATGATCTTCGCTAATGCCATTCTCAACATCTCCCCAACCATCTGTTGACGTTGGAGATGGTGGCGCAGGTTGATCTGTGAAGTCCGAGTTGGAGCGCACATGATGACTGGCTTTAACGCTTGGCACCTCCGTTGCTGAGAAAAAGTTTCAAGAAATAAACAAAATAGGAAAGGAAAGGTACTGGCTAGCCAAAGGCACATGATCAAGGCAATCTCTTGAAGATCTCAACACTTTTACTTCCACGGCAGAAGGAAAAATAAGGTAAATGCTCTCAAGTGTACCTGTGCTTGCAGCATTTGAGGCTGTAAAAGCTAGGGATGGTGCTGAGGAAGAAGTGGCAAGAGGCGCTTGTTCTAATGGCTTACCCTTGAGTGTCAAAGAACTCATAGCCCATCTACAGTAGTAAGTAAATAATTCCAGTTAGTATGCTTAACCCTGTGACCAATTTTCATTTATAGTTCATCTATTAAATATGACTTGAGTATACTCACCCGATCAGACCAGCAGTTTCAGGTATAGCTGAGGCTCCTCCGGTGGCTCCTGTCTCTCCAGCGTTGGTCTATAAACACCCCCAAAGAAATTCAGTTATCTTCCATAACAATAAGACTTTAAATGTACAAATAGCTCAAGGGAAGAGCTCGGTAGAATCCTACCTTCTCATAGTTCTGTTTCAGTATCTGAAGAAACTGTTCTACAGCCTGAAATGCCTTTGACCGAACCTCACTATTAAGAAAATGAGAGAAATTGGCTTACATTTTGATGGACGAAAATACTTAACGAAAAAAGGATAGACATGCACTTAAATAAGGAACCTGTCTTGATCAATGGTTAGCACAACAATATTAGGAAGAATCCTAGTTGCTATTTCAGTGTCGTCATAAGTAGTACTGGTAGCACATAATGCAACAATCCCTGCATCAATTAAAACTCAGTGAGGCATAAGATGACACCTGAAAGAGGATATCAACAGGAAAATCCCAGACCCAGTTGAAGGGAACTGATCTTCGGACCAAAACATCCTATACATTATGTAATAACTAGGGTCTGGTAATACCAGGTAGTCACATACCTGCACCTCGAGCAGGTGGAAATGTATCACGCAGTGCACGCACTGTGAAAGCATTAATCAGAACTCTTTTCCTTGTCTGCGAAATTGTTTCATGATTAGGGACAAACAAAACAAAAGATCCATAAAGGTAACCAACTAAGTTTCTGGAGACTTACCCCTTCATTAAGATATGTGGCAATATTCCCGAGTAATATAGTGGTATTGGTTCTGATTGCAGGCTCTTCGTCCACCTGCGAGGATTATATAAAAATTTAAACCAATATTACTGTGAAGGAAATATGTAACTGCATCTGCAACATACACGGCCTCTTAAGTTCAACAAAAAAAACCCCAAAGGATTGCCATAAACAGAGGAGCGGAAAGGCGGTAATATTTTACTGGAACAACCATATATAGGAGCGGGAAAGGTCAAAGCTATTGCGGTAATGGAAACAAACCTGTAGTTTGGAAAGGTATTTCAACAGGGATCCTGAAAGTGTACGCTGAGAAAGCTGCAGCCACAAAAAGTAACAGAAATATCTATCAGATACAAATGAATTTATGACAAAACATGTTAACAAGAGTAGACACACTAAATGTCTTTAGATGAGATGAAACAGACAGTAACATTTAATAACTTCAAATTTATAAAGCAGCATAAATGGGTTAAGGAAATACCTTTGGAGCTAAAACGAGCATCGATTTTAGAGTCAGCTCTCGGAGAAAAGCAGATGTATCCGCAAATCCAGTAGCAATATGAGGATATACCTAGTAAAACACACAGCCACTGTTTATGTTAAAAGTATGAACTAGACAGAACTACTGCCAAACACCCACAGCTGGAGACTTTTCAGGACACAGAAAAGAAACTGATCTTACTTGTTCATCGACAATTTGTCCGGACATTGATTCTCCAAATTGATCAACATGTTGCAAAAGAGAAACTCTAATAGCTCGATCATTTGAAGCAAAAAGCTTGACTATTGTTGGCAGTACCTAAAGTCATAGAAGGGAGTAACTTTAGGATAAAACTGAAAAATATACACGCATAACTGGACAAGGGGTGGTTTAGACATTTTAACAGAAATATAGCATGAGCGGACAACCTTGAGACTGAAATCTTCAGTTGATAACCATGAACCCATCTTAAGTAAGGCAGTTAATGCAGGGGCAGCAGCTGAACCAAACTCAAGGGAAGAAGCTAGTAACGGAAGAAGCTGCATCAACCAGAAGGTTAAGTCAAATAATAAAACACAAAACTTTCAATTCAAAAGGCAAATTGTTGTCCTAGTACCACCAGTAAGATTCAGTTTCCCACCTTCTTAAGCACGATCTCCCGAGGAAGCTGTTCAGCAACATTTGGAAGTTTGCGGAAGAAAGTATCTTTTTCGACGCTGTCTTTCAAGTTCAGAATATCCATAAAATGTATGGTGTCCACCAGCTTATTTTGGAAATACTCTGTCAAATTAAGTACGTCAAAGATAAGAATCAAGAGATAAGGGGTGGTCAAAAACTATGAAAGATAATATATACGAACATAAAACACCCAGAGGGATGGCCGAAAGCAAAAATACAGAGGAAAATAACAAGCCCAGAGACGAGAAACAATGAATTATCTACAAAATTTGTAAACAAGACGAGAAAATTACCTCCATTTTCTAGAAGTTTTGAGGTGTTTAATCTACGAGATGGCATGGAACTTAGGAGTCGCTGATAATCTGGAAGCAGAGACTGTGAGAAAAGAAACATTCAACTGAAATGAAAGCCAGATCTTCAAATTAAAGACCAAAACATGCCACTAAAAAGACTTTACTGAGACAAAAATGAGCGGGCATACAAACTGATAAGCAACAACACATCAAAACTTTGGGAAAACACAGCCTTTCGACTAAACTCACATAGTCAGTATTTTAGTTTCCAAATACATTGGAACCAAAGATCTCAAAATTACACTGGAATTAATTCATAAATACGTAAAAGCAAAGAAGAATCCAAATGAAAACACAACGCAACCAAATATTTAGGAATGGATAAAACAAAACCTTAGGAATGCCGACAGTATTCCGCAGCTCTTCTGTTTTTCCCAGCTTAGAGCCCGAGAAGAGTTCATAAATAAGACAACCTTCAAAAAAGGAAGTAAAGGATTTCAGTGAAAGAATTGCACTCAATTAGACAAAGTGTTGAGTTTATATTCTCCATTTTAAGTTAACAAGGCATCAAAACTACAGCAGGGTCTTACCTAATCCCCATGAATCAATGGCCCATGGTGGAGATTTTCTTATAGCAACCCAATCAGACTTCACCATCTCCATTGGCTTATACTGTGTTCCCACTAGCCATTCATATGGCTAAAACAAGAAAATAAGGTAGAAAGGATGAAATGAAGCAACAAACACTGACAGATTATTCCTACACAGGGCACATGAACATAGTCTAAAACCTGAACATTGATACTATAATGTACATGTTACAAAGGGTATAATAAAATCAAAGTTAGAGAACATATGACATTAGCTCTATGTTCTAAACTTTTCAGGTAGGGAAAAATGAAAGAAATGGCTTTAAAATTGACATGATTAAGAAAGCGCAACACCCCAATGAGCTACAATAGTGAATGATGAGTACCAGCATAGGTCCGGTTGCAGATTCATTGCTCCCATCAAATTCTGAAAGAACATCAAAAGCATGGAGTTTCCAGTCCAAAGTAGGTGTAACAACAACACTTGCCAGACATACATTTCCATGCACCTATTGAGATAGTACAACTTAGAGTTTTAACTAAAATAATGAAGCGAATCAAAGTACGCCATATTCTAATAGCTGAAAGACAATGTTATAACCAAATACTCACAAGTTTGCAGTCATTGTTAAGAAAGCTCACAGCTTTAGCTATCTGGTGTAGTCCCAGCGCAAAATACTCATCCCTAAAGGGAAAAAAATCAGAGTCACAAGAAAGTTCCATACATGTTATCAAAATTTACCATGTCAAGCATGATAATGTCCAGTGGCAAAGCTGCCACAGGAAAATGCAGATAAGACTGTGATAGTTCGTTAGAATAGATTAAAATCTTGCAACATAAATCATTTGCTTATATCTGCGTAGATGCTTATAAGAAGAGTACACACCTCTGGGTAGCTTTCAAGCCAAGCTCCTTTATCTTATCTGACAACGGCATAACAGGCTCAGTGACTATATATATGGTAACCTTGGAAGTAGAACCATCATGAGTTTCAACCTCAGTGCTGTGCAGAAATGAAAGTATATTTGGATGCCTCACCTGCAAAACGAAATAGTAGAAATTAGCAGAAAGATGCCAGTGATACAAACAAAAGGAGAAAGGAATCCATCTAGTCCGACTTCGTATTTCCCTTACAGGCAAAGACAAGGTACCCCTACTTAACTAGTTTGATGATTTAGAGAACTAAGTGATTGAGTTCTTAGTGGACGAGAGAAGTTTCCCACATTAATCAGAGAAGTTACATCTTGTTTGTAAGAATTGAGCCAAAACCATGACATAATTTTATGAGAACTTACTGTACGAAGACGCTTGACACCATTTCGCCCAGCTACCAAATGCCCATCTTGAGCACTGTTCCCAGAAAGAGAAAATATTGAAACTGGAGATCCATCATCCTGAAGAAACCAACAGAACAGAATATGAGATTGCTGCATAACTTACAGTATTCGAAAGTAAATCCATAAAACAACAAAATGAAGAAGTAAGAGCTAAGATCAAGCAACAGAAAACACTCCATACAAACATCCACAGGTACACAGAGAGAAGGGAGATTGGAGAATGACCTTGGAGGTGCCACGAAAGTGATTCCATGAACCCCAAGCAGATGGGTAAGGATCACCGATGTTGTAAGGCAGATCTTTGAGTCCTGTCCCAGATCCAGCTACTACTCCCTTCAAGAACTTAAACATATTTCCACCTCTGAATATATCTCAATCCAGCAATTGAAGAACTTCGTTGCTTTCGGACGGATCGATATGGAATCAGAAGAACGACGGTGGAGAGCAAAAAAGTACAAAAAATGAAAGCTCTTTTCTATAATTCCGATTCTTCTTCTTCTCTTCAATCAATCTGCATCTCCCAAAAGTGGAGAATTTCGTAGAATTGCTTTTTAATTCGTCGGAATTATGATGATCGACTTGAACAGACTGACTCCATCGTCGTTTTCGTATTTCGTTTTCACAATTCATGCTGTTTGTTTGTTCAAAAGACGCCGTGGAGTTTGTTTTTGTAGACATTTTTTTTTATCTTCTTCTGGCCTAATTAAATAACCAAGGATCGATTCATTGTACCCCTATGAACCGCTTTAATTTAATTTTGCTAATCATCCTGACCTAATTTTGCTATTTTTGATTTGCAAATTAAATAACCATGAAACAAAAGGAAACGAATATATTTAACTTACAAATCAACTTGACTAAAAGTCTCATTGGCTAAGTAAGAAATGTTCAGTTTAAATACTCTGAAGTACGGGAACACAATATGCCATCTGACGAAATGTTCAGATTGCTAAGTACGTGGAACACGTCTTACGAAATACGGCCAAAAGGAAAATAGTTATTGGTTCTTAGAGCATCTCCAAAGGTAATACCTCAAATTTGAGGTAT
>OVAU01004141.1:0-10391 GCA_900406315.1 Biscutella laevigata subsp. laevigata | reverse complement strand
TACCTCAAATCGAGCCGAATAACCTAAACCCCAACCGAATAGATATAATATTTATTCTTAAATAAACATATTAAAAAAACAAACAAAACCCAAACTTAAATGACTCGAGCCGAATCACTCATCGCCAACCTCTAATATAAAGTTGTGTCTAAATTGGCTCGGTCAACGAAAGTTTGTGATTAAAATGGAAAGTCAACGAAAGTTCGTGGTTAAAATGGCCGAATTTTGAAACTTCAGGATTTTTTGTTGTTTTCTCAAAATGACGTCGTTTCATTTAACGGTGATATTTAACTCCGTCAAAATATTCCGTTAGTGAAGTTAACGTCGTGTCTAATTTAGCAGTCAACAAAAATTCATGTTTAAAATGGAATGTCAACATAAGTTGAGGGTTTTAATGGGCCAACCGATAGTTCATGATTTTTTTTTCCAACTAAAACACTTAAATTAAAAAGAGTTTACAAAGTCTGCATTAACATCACTAAATAAAAATGCAGGGCTAACATGGTAATTACTCGACATAGCAGGATTAAATCTTTGAGATTTAGCCAAACGATCAGTAGGACTGTAGGAGCATTATTCTCCATTCGTGTCTAATGAAACCTTATCCTGTCAAATTTTTGCTTCCAGAAATCTACATCCCCGATCCAGTTTTGCAGGTTGAAATTAACTGTTTTTCCTTGAAGAATTTCAAAGAGCTCTTTAGAATCGTTTTCAAAAATATACCATCATAGCCTTTATTCCAACAGCCCGTCATCGAAGCAATTAGGGCTTGGGCTTCAGTTGTGATGGTCGTTCCGGTGTAAGTCCCCGTCGCCTGACCTGCAGCTAAAACGATACCGTTAGAATTTCTACAAATCCAACCTGTTGTTGCTTTTTCTTGGTTGTTGGTGAAGGATCCATCGTAATTGCATTTAATCCAACCTTGCTCTGGTCTCTGCCAACCTTCAATCGTTGCCGAAGACCCTCTTTGAACTTATCTCCCATTTTCATCAGGTATAATGCTAGCACTCCATTCAGAGGCATCGGCTAATGCTAATTGTAAAGTCTAAGACCAATTTAAATCCTTGTTTTGGTAAATCAACATATTTCTGGATTTCCAAATTCTCCAAAGAATCCACGTAGGAAGGTTTTGAAAGTGCTATAATCCCAAGTCAGAATTATATAAGAAGCCATCCTTGATTTTCCGAAAAATGTCCATGTTTTCATCTAGAAAGCTTCTGCTTGGAGTTCTTGAGGCTCTCCAAATTGCTTCTGCATAGCCACAATTAAAGAAAAGGTGCTTCTCTGTCTCTTCTTCTCTAAAGCATCGTTTACATATTGAGTCTTGAGACACATGCCTCCGCCTGAGATTTGCTCCAGTGCTTAACGTATTAGAGAGAAGGCTCCAGCAAAAATGCTTTAATTTATTCGGAATGTTTAACTTCCAAACTGATTTTTTTAAGCTCATTGCTTCTCCTTGGTTTTGATTGGTTTGCTGATTAAAATTATGAGTAGCCACCCAATAACCAGATTTAGTAGTATAAATTCCATTTTTGGTATAGTGCCAACCAATTGTGTCTTTTGTTATTCTTGAAGATATCTTTATTGCTAGGATCAAATTGACATCTTTCGGCATGACATTATTTCTTATTTTTTCCTCATTCCAGCCCATAGCCGAATTATTAAGCCAGTTATTTATAGAAGAATCTTCTTGAAATGGTATCAAAGGTCGAGGAGCACGAGGCGGGTCGGTTGATAACCAAGGGTCAGTCCAGAATTTAATCAGGTTCCCACCTCTAATATTATATCTCAGGCCTTTTCGAATTAGGTCTCTACCAATTAGAATAGAACGCCATATATTAGAATTTGTTCGTGGTTTAAATTGGCAAAATGGACAAGTTCATGGTTTTTTATGGGATTTTTCCCAATCAATTACCATATGATCAACTTTTTTCGGTTGGGTTATAAACCGATAAATCAAACATAATCCTATATATAAAAGAAGGACGGGAGGCTCTCCCATCCTGACACATCAGCTTTTTATTTGGCCAATCATTATCTGTTAAAAAGACATGTCATCATCGCAAGTGATTCTCTCCGGACAGACGTTCAATCTTTTCTCGATCCATTGATTTCTCTCTTTAATTTTGTTGTTTAGATCAAGTCGATACCAATTCCATTCAAAAATTGATTAGTCTTCTTTCTACTTCTTTATTACAATAAAATCGATCTATTTTCTCCTTTCAATTGTTCTGTAAAACTCAGTAAAACTAGAACAAACTGGCTTTGTATAGCAATAAAGAAGAGTTGTATTTATCAAAAAAAAACTCCTTCACTACAGAGAAACCAAATCACGATTTGAGGTATTTCGCATGAGAGAGACAAACCAGAACAAACTGGTTTCCTTCCCATGATATGTTTCTCTGGGATTTTGATTCAAATTTCCTTCATCATTTTTTTGTGTGCTTAGGGTTTATTTATTTACTGACTTTCATTTGCGTTGAATCTGAAATTTCTTAGATTTCTGGGGAGTAATTATCCAGTACATTCCTCCAATAGTGAAGATCTTGCCGCTTACCTTCAAGCTCAGTTGGAGTCTGGCTCAGATTCTTCGTCTGAATCATTTTTCAGTGAAGAAGACGAGGATGATTGAGCTGCTCTCCACGTTGCGGCTTGTCAGGGCATGAAAGATGTTGTCAAGCTTCTTCTTGATGTTGAAGTTATTGCAGATGATATTTTGTATTGATGAATAGATCGACGATGATATTTGTCGTAGTCTAATACATTTTAGATTAACATCCTCTTGCAGATGCTATATTCTACAAGAACATTTATGTAATCAAGATTCTTGAGACACATGGGCTAAACATCCGTTAAATATCTAGATTTTCTAGTTTCGTGTTTGATTGTCTCTTTCGTTGTAATCGTGATTGAAGGATTGGGGTTTTCCTCATTATTGTTGACACATTTCAATTCTTCAGATGGCTTCAATGCACGTGAAGATTGCTCGTGAAGTCTCTGGATATGAAATCAATCCCAATGAGCTTAGATTTCACTCCAAGCAGAGATATATCAAAGGTAAAGACACGTCATTTTCAATAATGGATTTTTATCTATGTATTTAATTTCTTTCATCTAAGGTATGAACCCTTTTTTAGGAAACTTATTGTATGGCAATATGGAGAGGCATTCAAGTTGCAGTGAAAAAGCTCGATGATAAAACTTTGAACGATGACGACCAAGTGTCAGTATATATCTTGTATAGAGTTATAAGGTTTTAGATTCCAATTCCTTATCATATTGGATGGGTATGTGCTTGCAGGAGGAAATTTCACAATGAGCTTGCATTGCTCTAAAGGCTGAGACATTCAAAAATGGTGCAGTTACGTGGCGTGAAATTCATTATGTGGGTCAGAATCAAAATTTGGGTGAAGAATCTCATAGTGATTAATAAGCAATTTACCTTAATTAGAGCTAAAACGTGAAGATTGCTAGGAAATGAGCTGGATTAATACTACGACATTATGAGTGCAGCAGTGAGACATATTGATGAGATTCTTGGTTTACCATATTCAGAGGACGACTTCAAAGGTCATAAAGTTCCTATTTCCGACAATGATTCTTATCTTTACGATGGTGAAGATGAGTTTAAGAGAGGCAGAAAGAGATGGATTTTGATAACACAAAGAAAGAAATAAAGCAAAAAGAGAAGATAAAAGCTCGTTTGATGCAAACATGAACAATTTCGATCTTGGTGATATGTTAATTTCGATGCTGCAGTTCATTCAGAAGGTCTCAAGCTACAAAGGAGCAGAGTTCCCGAAAACTGGTTAGCCTCTTGAACATTAATCATCTTTCATGAACATCTTTTGTCAATTTCGAGCTCAATTCATTGAATTTTCTTTTTATGCAGTTAATAATAACAACAGTTCCACAATCTCTTCACAAGGAGACGCCCAAGATTTTTACGGATGCCAATATTAAGTCCTATACAATCGATCAGATTAAATCCCTAAACCACTTTCGCTGCGACTCGGACCTGGCTACTAAACTAGTTGCTCTTCCTACTCCATCTGAAATTAGAGAAGCCCTTCATTCCCTTCCGAAGAACAAGGCACCCGGTCCAGATGGGTTTCCATCAGAGTTCTATACATCATCTTGGGAGTTAGTGGGTGAGGACTTTATACGTGCTGTTCAGGATTTCTTNACAAGGAGACGCCCAAGATTTTTACGGATGCCAATATTAAGTTGCTTCTTGACATACAAAAAAGGTACTTCATTTGATTTTTCATTTTACATTATTCTCAAACGTCTATTCGATTAACCCGCAATGTTTTCATGTTCTGAGCATGTAAAAATGTTGTTTAATATGGTTTCTCTGATAGATATTTGCATCAAACCCCTGAGAGATGATTATGCTACACGTAGTGTTGTGCAGATGGTTTCCAAGATGAAACGAGAATATGATGATTTTGGAGACATCAAGTATGTTAACATTGTAACGAAATGGAGTATCTTGTTGGAGTTTTTGTTTGCAATTTTTAGCGTTGTAATCATTTTAATCTATTATAAAAAGTTTATTTTGTTATATGATTTATTGGCCAGGCAAACAATCTACTATGTCAAAAGGAAATATAGCATCATTTTTTTGGTTTAGTTCGGGTGCTAGAAGTTTAGACGTTCGCAATTTTCTTAATATAATGACATTTGTGTGTTTTAGCTCAGTTTTCTTTTTCGGCAGTTTTCAACCCTTGATCATTTGGTAGCAGTTTGTTCTCGTTCCTTATCTTCTACTAGACTTAATTTTATTTCTGGGATAATGTTTGTTAGCGGCTAGCTTAGCTTTCGAGATTGTAATGCAACCGGTGACTCAATCATGTCTCTTGCTTATCTAAAAGCTATACGTTTTCAACGTTTATTAATTTATTCTAGATGGAAAAAAATACTATATTTACAAGTTGCAAATTTTATTCTTTGAAGGATATTGTTACTAATTTCTAATATCATTATCTCTAAATGCCTTACAAATTTTTATTATTTCTATGTTATTATTTTGAGAAATCATAATTAAATTTTACTTTAAAATATAAGATATTATAAAAAAACTGCCACTAAAAAAAATTAATAATTCATTAAGATACAATATAAAGATTAAAATTAATTAATTAATCTTTAGAAATATAAAACATATATTTGGAAATAAACAGAGATACAATTGATCTCATTTTTATTTGGAAAATAATCACTCTTATTTCTTTTAATAGTGATATTTTTTTTCTAATTAATCAAAATTTCTATTACTCTTAATTTAAAAGTTTATATTATATAAAATTTATGATAAATAAATCTTTTAGTCAAGTGTTTCTTTTGTTAAATATGATTTTAGATCAAAGTTATATAATATAATTATTCAAAAAATATTTAAAATTTTATTTCGTTTAAACTATAGCCGCACATCGCGCGGGTTCTCTCCTAATGTAAAAATAAAATATAAACTTTTCAAAGATTGAACTTCCAATTAGAGATAACTGACACGAGGGTTTAATTTCATGTGTTTTTTATATTATAGTGGGATAGTTTAGAGGGAAATAAATTATTAACCCTTTTTAAAACTAAAATGATACATATTTTATTTTTATTTTTTAACTTGGAACCTCTAAAATTTAGGTCGACATTGTATTATATTAAAATATCTCTAATGGGAAAAAATGTAATGAAAAAAATAAAAAATGGTGTATTATATGTGCATTAGGGAATTTTGAATATATTGGTTGATATTAATTTTAAAAGATACATATTATTAATAAGAACCTAATTGCTGATTAGAGCAAATTCGAAGGATTCTTGGTATAGTTTTATGTTGTTCATTAACTTGTTATTCTGAAATATTAATTTTAGATGAGACATTAACAGTATGATATATGATTTTGTCTCTTTATTAATATCTGTAAACGCATATGATAATTTATTTGCCAAAATTTGTAAATGCATAATTTTCTGAACTTCTACTTATCTTTGATTTGTAAGAGAATCAAGATGCAATAAAGATAGTGTATATCATATAATATATTTTAATACTTCATTAATTCTTCCCCTTAACATTATNAATGCATAATTTTCTGAACTTCTACTTATCTTTGATTTGTAAGAGAATCAAGATGCAATAAAGATAGTGTATATCATATAATATATTTTAATACTTCATTAATTCTTCCCCTTAACATTGGAAATTCATCTTTATATACAATCGACAAAACTTGTCGTAAAGAAACCATCAGTTTACGGTTCAAAATATCTAATGATAATTGATAATATATATTTTATATAAATAATCAATCTAGATCTATATTGTTTCTAAAAAATGCGTATTCACGTAAGAAATTACACAGGTTTTCAGGTATCCAGTAGTTTGAAAGACCAAAAGGGTTATACGGAGAGAATGGACCATTCCAGAAAAGGGCACAACATAACGAGGTTAAAAAAATATAGAGAACAATGAATGATGCCGCATTACTATTTGTCTCTACCATTGTCTTTATTACCATGTTGTAAGCTCGTGAAATCAACACAAACAACGTAAAACCAAGAAGTTAAAAACAGAGTACAGTCAAATCAGAATCAGAACAAGAAGTTGAGAGGTTGAGTTAAAGCAACATACATTCACTACCCTTGTCAAACCCTAATGTTATTAGAGCGAGATAGTGAGAGAGGGAGAGATAGAGAGAAAGAGGGAGAGAGAGCGAGGGAGAGAGAGAGAGGGAGAGAGAGAGGGAGAGGGGGAGAGAGAGGGAGAGAGAGAGAGAGAGGCCTTTCCCGACTTTTTAAATCGTCTGTAGCTGAGAGAAAGAGATTCTGATGATTGATCCCCCTAAAGAAGTGGCGTGCTTACACACTAATGCTTCTGCAGCTTCTTCCTCGTTCTCAAACTGAACCAAAGCTTGCTTTTTCCCGTTCATCTCAAACACTTTTGTGTTCACTATCGCCCCATGCTCTTGGACATGGTTCGCCACTTCCTCCTCTGTAACATCCTGCGGAAGAGTCGACAGGTGAATCATCTTTGTAGGGGAGCAGCAGTAACGGTAGTTCTTTGCAGCATTGCGGTTGAAACGGTTCAGGTTCGAGTTCACATAGTCATGCGAGTCTGTGCCTGGTGTGATATTTGGATGCTTCGAGAAGTTTACTTCTAGCCGCTTACCAAACAGCATCGCTCCCTACAAAAACACACAGCATAAACAATCACTCATCATCGCAAATACAGTTTTAAATGCATTTAAGTCAACCAAACCGGGACGTGAACAAACCTTAAGGAAATGTACAGCAAGTTCAGCTTGGAAACCGTCACCCATTTGGACAAGAGCATGGTCGGGTTTGTTACGCAGAAGCTTAATCCTTACAATGTTCCCGTAAAGAGAGAAAAGGTTGAATAACTTATCTTCATCGATACTCTGAAACAAATGAATCTGGTAAGCCCGGAAATAAATACTCTTTTAAGAAAATCCAAATTTTGACAAAAGCAAAGCGGGAAATGACGAAACTTACATCTGCATTCAGATTGGAGACAAGAACTGTGCACCTATCATTTGTGCCGGTTATACCCGGAGGCAAGCCTCCTCCAAAGGCGGCTGCAATGGCAGAGGTGTTTGGCATCTAGTTTTCAAGTAACGGTAACAAGGATGGGTTTAGGTATGCACATAATCTAAACTTTTTAATGAATAAAGAAAGCAAGAATGAATTAGTAGATTCACTCAATAACAGCCATTTAGCAGACATATTTACAAACATGTTGCTCTGGCGATTATTTATATTTGAAAGATCTTGATCAATACAGCTTTAGCGTTACCCACCTGAGGATATGCCACTGGAAAACAAAAAAACAATAGAATTAGCAAAAAAGACCATAAGTATATAAGAACAATGCATAAGAGTGCATATCTTGTAAGAGACATACCTCCTACATCACCATAGCTAGGCTGCAAGAGAAGAAAATCGGAACATTAAGACGGCATAAAAGGATACAAAAGCATATGTAGTTAATTAGTAAAGCNGGCTGCAAGAGAAGAAAATCGGAACATTAAGACGGCATAAAAAGATACAAAAGCATATGTAGTTAATTAGTAAAGCATTAACTTACATGCGATGAACGGCCTTTTTGCTCTGATGGCAGGTCTGGATTTGTATAATCCCTAAAAAAATGGCAATATAAATCCAAGATAACATCAAAAATATATATTACCAAAAAGAAGATGGAAGAGAGGGCCACATGATCCATACCTAGATCGATCATTGTTGTAGTTTACTTGCAGCTCCTCAAGGCTGAAAATGAAAGATCAGATCGCATTACTCGCAACACTCTAGAGTTTAAAAAAGTACAAACTAACAACATAAGTAAGCAAACAGAGAATACTTTGAGAACTGGATATCCAACTGACAACAACCATCATATATGTTACGACCCTGCCACAAAGAAGATGACTTGGTAATCAGAAAATTAAGGCAGACTTAGAACTTTTTGTTTGTTGGGTAAAACGGAGAGCACCTGTAGAGCAGTTCTAGCAGAGGCGGCACACTGTTGCACCTGATACTGTATAAGAGCTTGAAAACCTAAAACGTCCACAAACAAAAGCTTAAAGCTAAAGATCATCAAACCAAGCTAATAAACGAAACTTTTCACTTTTCACACCACAGTTATATAAAAAAGGTCAATAACATGAAACAAGACAAACCATCTAAAGGAAACTTAAACCAATATAAGAGTTAAGCAGAAGCAGAATAGAAGAGGGAGAAAAGAACACGGAGAAGCTGACCAGCAGACTTCTGGAAAGTGACGAGTTTCTCCACAAATCCATAAGGTGAAAAAACTTGATGCAGCACGTCAACTGTAATTGGATACAGCATGTGATGGATTGTGACTAAGAGAATACGGTTCGGCTGTTACATCCACCATCACGCAGCAACCACCACCAGTCAGACAAAGGACAGAAAGACGAGAGAAAGAAAAGAGAAGTGAATAAAGGGCTAAGAGAAGAAAAGAAAGTGATGGTTAAGAAGCAAGAGGAATTGTAAGCTCCTCTTTTGACATAAAAATGAAATGACAAAGAAAACGACGCATCATGATTTGCTAAAATATTTCAATTCAACAAAAGGGTTTAAGAAAAATACAAACCTCATCGTCCCGTCCATGAATATTCTGCTCTACTGTTGTCAATTCTTGGTGAGATGAGAACTGGATATATACATTCCTACCTCTAAAATGAAAATCACAGTAAAGGGTTGAAAAAAACAGCTATAACAAATATGAAGGAAGCATAACAAAAGCAATTACTTTGATGGATGGATCACAAACCTTATGGTTGGTTGCACATTAGTAAAAAACTGAAGAGCACTGATTGCTGAAGAAACGTCTTGCATTTGAAGAAGAGCCTTCAAAGGTAGCAAAATAAATCTCATTTAAGACATAAGAAAGTAAACAGAGAGAAAGCAAATGAAGATGGGAGTTTAAGAGACCTGATTCTTTGCCCTGAGCATCACAAGCTTAGTTATAACACCAAACGGTTGAAAAAGCTGAAGCAAATCATTCTGATAAACAAGAAAACCCACAATTGTTCTTTACGCAAACGAATATTTATGTGAAAAGGTTAAAACAAAATCAAAAAGAAGAAAAAAGGGGGTTTTTAATTTTACTTCAGAAATCTCATGACCAACATTACGAACATGAATGACTTTGGAAGATTCCGCCATTTCCAAACCCTGCAACCACAACTCAATTGACAGTAATATACAATCAATATCTTTTTCCCGCTCACAGAATCAGAATCCACCAGTCTTAGATTCCAATTCTAAACAAGTAGATAGATTCAGAGAAAAAACTTCCTCTGCTTCAATCAAAACACAAACATCGATGAAAAAACATTTGGAAAATGAGAATAAGAAACCGGTAACAGAGATCGAATGAAAGCAAGGAAGAAAAACCATCAAAAGGGTATATCACAAATCGCTTGAAAGAGAAATTCAAAAGAAAGAGAGAGAAAGGCAAGTAGCCTTGCCTGAGAGAGCGATCGAGGAAAAGAGAAAAGCTTGCNTATCACAAATCGCTTGAAAGAGAAATTCAAAAGAAAGAGAGAGAAAGACAAGTAGCCTTGCCTGAGAGAGCGATCGAGGAAAAGAGAAAAGCTTGCGAGGGTCTCTCTGTTAACCCTATCTAAGTTATCTATATATCTGAATTTTTTTTTTCTCTCGCCAACCCCTTTTTTTACTCTCTTTGTCTTTAACTTGTTCCGGGACTATTATCCGATTTAAATGATCCGAAAATTCTGATACGGATCGGATTGGATACGGATATGACCAAATATCCGATCGGATATAGAAGGTGATATTCATGGATACCGGATATTATCCAATCTAATCTGAATATC
>OVAU01004140.1:0-10391 GCA_900406315.1 Biscutella laevigata subsp. laevigata | reverse complement strand
TATTTACCTTAAATATAGGTAATTAGAAAAGATATTCAAATTTTTTNTAATTTAATTTTATTTATCATTCAACTCAAAAGATTTCATTTAAATTATAGTAAATACACAAAAACATAAATTTGTTCAATTCAATAATTTAATAAAATAAAAAATAATGACTTAAATTATATGTATTAGATATGTTTAATTATTAATAATTTTGTCTATTACAATTGAAGCCGTATTATGACGAGAAAATAATAAAAATGTATAGCAAATAATATGTCTAATACGTATAAAGTTAACAAATAATAGTATATAATATGACGAGAAAATAATAAAAATGTATAGCATCAACACGAGATTGTCTTGACGAATATTTAAGATTGGGTCCATATTAGTTTTGTCCTAAAGCAATGGAAGTCACTTTGTCACGTTGTGGATCTAGACACCTAACTAGAAGAAAGAAGACAAATTATACCAAACCTCTTATTAATTCTGGTTTTGTATATTAAGATTCCTTCGCACAAACACACAAATCTCTTTTTTATTTCTTGATAACAAAAAGGATAAGTATCTAGTTTTAGTTTACCAAACGAGGCAAAATCCATGGTGATGTCAAGAAGCTTGATCACGATGATGTGTTTGGATATAAATTTAAACAGTAACCGGATAAGTGGATTTGACTTGGGACCCAAGGCTCACCAATAATTGCGTTTACCTATCACACGAGAGATTCTTCTTCAGTCTTCCTTACTTCGGATCTATGTAAACTCAAGATTTCATCATTTGACGTTTGCATCTTCTACGTCTTAATTTGGGGTTGCTTCTCGGCTTCCTGAACGAGTTGCTAACTTGTCTCAGCAACGAGAAACATGTGAGTGTCATTCTTCAATATTGACCTTTGTTTCCACTGGTTGAGAGACCAAATCAATGCGTTATGTTGCTAAGGTTTGATTTGGAAACTTTATATGTTGCGAAGTGCGTGTGGACGGAGACACTGCGATTGCAATCGGGTTCTCTCTTTTACAAGTTAGAAGGACTTAAAGTTGAATTCTTAATATGAAGTGAAGATATCTACCCTGCTTCAGTACCTTTGCGTCTCCTGGCGGCGTTCACTGTTCTCCGGTTTCTATCATCTTTTCTTTTTCTAAGGAATCAAGGTGCTTGTTTTTCATATCGCAACCTTGGAAAGGATTCTTGAGAATATATACGAGTTGCTCTATGACGTCTCCGCCATTGGCTCGTCTTATAGGAGGCTCTATTGCTTCATGGCTCTTCAAGTCATTCGTTTGGTTTGTTGAATAATTGGTCCAACAAATAAAGACCCGGAAGGCTAGTTCTCACAAAGCTTCAAACTGACAACAATGATTTCTGCTTAGATGGACAAACGAGGACATCATTGAGAGGTATACTACCTGCATTGGTGGTGAGATAAGCTGACTTGATATGATAGATTGGGATATAGCTTCCATCTGCAATCATAACCAAATTCGGACCCTAAGTACAGTAGTGCATATTTCAGAGGAGCTGTCATAGAGGTAATGTGAGTGAAATCTGAAGTGCAGAAAGTGTCTGTGGAGCATCATCACTTTGATAAGTGGTGTCAAAACGTAGCTTTTGGGTTTGAAATGCTCAGAAAGAAAGTAACGTCTATAGTGGTTTCATAAGACTGTAAGCGAGTGTCAAAACCTGAGATCTCTGAAACCACATCACTGAAGGTAGGAGGAGGATAATGAAACATAGAACTTTGAACCATTGTCCAGATGGGATCATATATTCCCTACTTAAACCATTTAAGAAAGTGAACATCTTCATAGATTCTTCAACTGGTTTAAATGAGCTGATCACACAAAGCACGAAACTCTCGACAGTATGTTGAGAAATTTTTACCTCGGTTAGACAGTAGCTGAAGACGTCGTCTGAGATCAAACTCACGAGCAACCAAGCTCTTGTTGAAGTTACAAGCAAGAGATATCCAAACTTCCTGAGACGTTCCAGACCATGAACATAACCGAGAACTTCCTCTGTAAGGGTACCAAAAATCCAGGATTTGATCAACTGATTTGTGTACGTCCAAGCTTCGAACGAAGGATTTGGCGTCCGAATAATGACATTGTTGTTGGTGATGACGATTGTGGCTGCATGAGCTTGTTCTTGTCCATTGATGAAGAGACTCAAATTGAGTCTTCCAAAACGGCTTGAAACCTTGTACGAACGTTTTGCCGTTTGTGCTAGAGGATGAATGAATGTTGAGGCCCATCTCATTGTCTGTTAGTGTCGTATACTTACATATCTTAGGTTTATTACCCTTATTACTACCTCGCCAAAACATCAACGAAACGTGAAGCTTTAGAGTGGAGAAAGAAAAGCTAAGTTGATGTTGTTATGTTACAGTTTCTCCATCTGTCACGCTAGGCTCTAGGCTTCAGTCCATGCTCTAACTCTAGTAGTTTGTGACTTGTCAATTTTGCAAAACGCTGATGTAATGTGTGTCTTTCTTATACCTTATTGGTTTAAGTGATTGACTAATTCTTGAAAGTTTGTTGTTTGGTATGTGTTAGGCGATGTAAAGTCATTGTCTGATCGACCAATTGTATCTTGTGGATGTGCGAGATGTTGCACGATGGTGTATGAAAATCCAAAAGCACAAAAAGAAAGATACATATGCGATTCTCACTCATCATTGCACAACAACTCCTTTATGCAGAAGTTGAAGAAGTCGTATACTAAACGCAAATTCCTTGAAAGGTAAGTGTAGAAAGCGAAGCTAACTTACAGTTCTGCACTTTTCAAATTATTCCATGAAATGGTTTTGGTCAAATCATATCATTTACAAATCCACTACGTTCTTCTTACGTTTATCTTATTGGTTTTCTTGTTTGGAAAAAGACAACTATGTCGTTGAAGGAACTTTCATAGCGTCTGTGTTCATCAATGTCGTAGACACTGGACAACAATTGTGGGCTTTTTAGAAATGTGTCACTAGCTCTTAGAACCCTAACCATTGATTTCGAATTTGCCGAGGATAAGGACTAATCTACACCGTTAAAATCGATATCGATGGAATTTTTATATCTATCCTTTTCTTTGTTTCATTTCAATTCCACAGGATAAATAATACTAGAAAATACTACCAGTTCACATTTGTGTAACGTTGATTTAAATCTGAACACATAAAACAAAGAGAAAAAAGACAACACAGAGATCGATGATTACAACGTTAATTACATAATTAGTGTCTGAATGTGGGTCCTTTGTCATTTACGCTGGCAAAAAAAAAAACAAAATTATCTTTCTCTCTCTTGCTCTTCAACAAATCAAGCAGCATCATCATCATCACCATCGTGATCACCAACTTCTTCATCCTCACCATCAATGGAATTTCCCATCCCTTTTCTCTAAATCGTTTCTTCTTTCTTTCTTTCTTACTTCCTTTATTTGTTTGTTTTAATTCTTTCTTCAGATTGTAGAATTCATCTCTGTAGCTTCGTTTTTTGTTTATAGTTATTTTTCGGTTGTTGTGTGATTCGGTACAGAAACCCTAATTCCACCCACCGACTCCTCCCTCTGTCTGGCCCATCTTAAACCCACACTGCTTTTGCTTTTGTTTTTCCGGGAAATTTGATCTCTTTTCCTCCTTTCTTCATTATTAGTAGGGAATGATCTTTTAGGCTTTTGTTTACCCTCTCTCTTTTCCACTTTGTGTTCATTTCATCTTCACAGAACCGAGTAAACCCTAGAATTCTAATTCGATGGATTCTAGGGGTTTCTTCTCTATGGCTCTTTTAACTCGGCTTAATCATTGCAATTATGTCTAGGGTTTACTCGGTCACTTTTATACATCACTTAGAATTAGTCCTCTGTTCTTAATTCATTTTCTTCGGATAAAATCTTCATTTTTCTCACTTCACCTGTTACAATGGCGTACCACCAGTCAGTTCCGGGTTCTGGATTCCACTACTTGAATTCGCCTTTTGGAGATACAACTTTCACAAAGGTATTCGTCGGTGGTCTTGCTTGGGAGACCCAAAGTGAAACCCTTCGTCGGCATTTCGAGCAATACGGTGAAATCCTTGAAGCTGTCGTCATTGCCGATAAGAATACTGGCCGATCCAAAGGATACGGTTTTGTGAGTCTTTCCTTTTTTCTCTCCTTCATTCTTTCTTGCTAAAACCCTTATTTGAAAATGAATCGAAAATGAAAAGTTTCGCCCATCAGTGCTCAATTTCCATATTCTAGGTTCACAGGTAATGGCATCACCAGAAGCTATATGGATCATGTTTTAAATCAGAGAACGTTAAAAGTAAATAATTTTGTGAATGCCTTTTAGTTTTGTATAATGACTAAATGCTCTGTTTCTATTTTCATATGGAGGATTTAGGTGACTTATAGAGATCCAGAAGCTGCTAGAAGAGCTTGTGCTGACCCAACTCCCATTATAGATGGTAGACGTGCAAACTGTAATCTTGCTTCCCTTGGGAGACCTCGACCTCCATTGCCCTATGCATTGATACCTAATATCCCTGGTCAGTCTTTGTGCAGTACTCATTCTCTTACTGGGACTGCTTTACTTTGGCCTAATATGTTGCAGTGGACCATTGCCGTTGTAGATTACCTGTAATTTAGTGCATTGGTGGTTTTTCTTTGCTTAGGACGCTTAAGACCTGCTTCCCCCTACATTGGAAATGTGCAGGGTCCTCGTGGTTCACTTTTTGGAAATTATCCGTATCAGCAGCAACCACTTCCATATAACTTCCAGCAAGGAGTTGTATATCCTTATGGGTATTCTGATATCACACATTGGACAAGTTTCTTTGGCTCATCGATGTGTTTCTAATGTTTGTTTTATCTTATACCTCAGGTCAACCGCGTACGGACCCGAGTACATGTACTCACAGTCACAGGTTGATAATGGCTATCATATTAAACCCCCTGTTACTTTTCTTCGTAATTAAATCTCTTGTGCACTTTGGATATACCTTGTCTCTTCTCATGGTTTAGGGTTTATATGGTCCATACATGGGTCAGCAGTACCTTCAGGTCTACGGAGTACCTGGGGCAGTTAATTCACCAGTTTATCAGTTAAACCAGACCATTCCCGGTAGCCACGGTTACACTGCACTTCAAGGGTATTCGGTTCCAGGAGGCCATGTTCTGCAGCTTGGTGGACCAACTGTCAGTGCGATGACCACTTCATCTATGCCTGCTTTTCAACCTACATACCCTTCAGGTGCCCTTTACTGTCTTACGTATCACAGTTTCTTATTGTATCCCTGATTAAATCTCAAGTGTACTGGCTCCACGCTCCTGTGTTAGAGACATTATTGAAAACATAAGTTTATGTCCTCCTTTGAATGTTTGTCAGGCCCTGCACCAGTACAGTCGCATATCATTGTTCCTTCCCCTCAATTTAGCGGTTCTGACCGAACAACAAGGTGAGAATCAATTCAATGGTGAGGAATCAAATATGCACATTTCTCTTATTTCTCTTTCACCTCTTATATGGTTGTAATGGTTGCAGTTATCAATGAAGACTAAGGAGAAAGAAAGTTTAAAGGGTAGTGGAACTGCTACTTGAGGTTGCAGCAGAGGCTTTTCCTGTTTATTAAGTCTTGCACGTTACTTATCTTGCATCCTAAAGGTATGTCTTTCTTACTTGACGTTACCGTAAATGACGTCACAATAACGCCTTGGTCATATTAACATCAAGATCTTACCACACGCTTCAGGTTATATAAAATCTCTTGCTCACTGAGAGCGAGCGGAAGGGAAAAGAACAAGGAAATTGGAGTTTCAGGGGTTGTGCTTCCGTTTCCTTACCCATCCATCAATGTGTATATGTAAACAATGCCTGGCTCGAGCTCGGGTTGGGTTTGCAGGCATTCTGGTTTTCCTCGGAGGAGAAACCGTTGGTAATAAGTTGCTCTACAGTACGCATATGTATACACACCTACACAAGCATATACATCGTAGAATCAAAATCTGATTCTTTTTTAGTACTCTAAAGTGGTATTACTAGTGTGTGTACATATTGACTAGCAAATAAAAAAATTGCACTTTATAAATTTTAATCAAATAATTCTGCCAAATTCCGTTATTTATCAATATTTTAATAAATAAAAAATACACTCGATAATTTTTAATCATGATTTTTTGTTTGAACTAAATACATTTGATTTGAATATAAATTTCTAGAAATTATAAGTTTTAATGAGAATTAATTCAAATTTTGAAAAACTAAGATTTAGGGATTTATGTTACATATTGAATTTTACATAAAATATTCAAATATTTTACCGTAATTAGTGATTGTTTTAGTGAGAAAAATACACAAATCTGTAAAAAACTAAATAAATGAAAATAAGTATATATGTTCAATGGGAATGGAAGACATGTCACTCTCCTATCAAGCCTCAACAAAAAGTTTACTTTATAGAATCTTAAAGTTAGATGAGATAATCTTTTAAAAATAAAATGGATAACCAATAATTTTAATTAATTTGAATTTTGAATGAAGCTTTAAAGAATTATGTTACATATTGGATAGAAATTAATAATTATGAGCTTTAAATATAATGAATTACACCAGAATTACACCGAGCGGCGAACAAGTAAGCAGATTTTTTTGCAAGGAAGGCAAGAGAGACACCCGAATTTCTCCTACACCGGAACATCCCTACCAGTTTGGCTTGCGGACGATTCAGGGCTCTTTGAGAATTCTAATTAGATTCTCTATATGTTTTGTGATAAAAAATATATATATATATATATATAATGAATTACAATTTTGAATAGAAATTTAAAAATGTAGGTTACATATTAGGAAAAAATAATGGTCATGAGTATTAAGTATAATTAATTAGACTTAATAAATATTCAAAATTTACTTTTAATGTAATTATTTAATTCTAACATAAAATTTTATGGTTATGTGTATTATTTATTAAATTACTTTTTTTTATTAAACATAATTCTAATTACCAGTTTTTTTTAATAAAGTCTTTAAAGATAGTTATAATATAATATGTACACTTCCTTCATTCAGGTAAAGGAGTGAGTATATATAACTAGTCAACCTAACTACAACAAGTGATATGGACTACTTCGTAGAATGATTTAAATTAAATATCTCTAACAACCTAACTAAAATATTAAATAAAATATTTCATTAAGAATTTTTATAATTTACACCATATTTAAATATAAATATACTAATATAATTAATACGCATATAATGCGGGTTGATGTATTTTTAAATTACAATTTTATAATATTTTAATTTTATAGAAACTATATTTTAAAAATTAAATATGTGACTAATAATTATTAATAAATAATTTTGTAAATTTATTTAATTAAATTTCCTTAATTTTATAATGTTTTATTTTGTAAAGAATAATAATATTATTTATATATTGAATTTGGATCATTATTTTATCCGTTGACTAACCCGCTTGACCATTGTACTGAGATAAAATTTCAACTGCTTTTTGTAAAAAAGTTGTGTAAAAACACGTTTCTAACTAAAAATAGAAATTCAGTATTAATATAATTTTATTTACTGTTATATTTATTAGTTATTTATGTACAAATTTTGTAATACGAACATCTCGAAATATATTTTATTATATTTGTCTTGGAAAAATTCCAAACTGAATAAGATAATATTTATTTGTTATTATATTTTGGTTATAATTATATATCTCTTAAAAAAATATAAAAAAGTTCAGTTTATATTAATTTAAATTTTATTATAATTCGGAAAATTTCGTAATTTATTTGAATTTATATACTTTTTGAAATATTAAAATATTATTGTATTTTTTTAGATTTATCTAGAGAAAAGTTTATATAATTTTTTTATTTATCTCTATTTACAATTTATTAGTTTTATTTTGATAAAATCTCCAATTATTAATTTAAATTATATTTATTTCAAGTTTATCCGAAGTTTTTATTTTGTTCTTTAAATTAATTTTTCGAATGACATATAATTTAATTTTTAAGGATATTAGTTTATATTCATAAAAGTGATTCTAAAATAATATTGTATATATTTAAAATATATATAAGAAGATAAAATTATGTATAACATTATTATTATATACTAAAACTTATGTTTAAATTATTTTAATTATACTATATATTGGATAAAAGATGTGTATATCTTGTATTTTTCATAATAAATACGTGTTGACAAAAAAAATAGATATGTATAATTTAAGATATACTAAATTATATTTCGATTTAGGTGTAAGTTAAAAGTATTAATATATATGAGAAGATAAAATTATGTAGAATATAATTATCATATACTAAAATTTATATTGAAATTATAGTAATTATACAATATACTATACAAAAAAATATAAATTGAATATTGCTAAATTTAAAAAGAGATAAATTAGAATCTTATTGAGAAGGATAAATCTAATATTAAAATAATTTGATTTTAAAAATTCTTTCAAATTCGTTTTTAATTTAGAATATATTTAAATTTCGTTTTAAATAAAATATCGTGAGAAAATATTTAATTTTCAATAAAAAAATATATACATATATTTCCTGTTTTACCTTAATGAAAATTACATAGATTTCCAATTTTATCCGTAATGAATATTTTTATTTTGTTCTTTAAATTATTTTTTCTAATGGCATATCATATAATATTTTAATGATGGTTATTTTCTTAAAAGTGATTCTGAAATAATACTATATAGAGATTATTATTTAATAAAATAACAATAAGACTAGGAAAATATTTAATTACAATAACAATATTATTCAATAATAATATATCTCTATTTTTTAAATATCAACTTTACGTTTTTATTAAGTTTTAAAATTTAATAAAAATATTACATTATTTCACATTTTTTCAAGATGATTTCAAGATATAATAATATATCACGTTTAAAAAAAAACAAAAAAGAAATCTCTCAAAAATATTCTTTGTTATTTGATCATATCATGTCTTATGATTTATTTCATTATAAATTTCACAGGTCTACCATATTTTAAAATTAATAATCATTTAACAATTATTTATAACTAATATAAATATTTTAATTAATTAGATATCAAACAAAATTATAAAAATTTACAAATAAACATAAGTCATGTATAACATATATTATATATTATCATACTTTTATAGTTTAAAATGTCAATTATTAACATTAATTTTTAAATAAAAATAGCTGCGTTGAACGTGGATTCAAGTATAGTTAATAGCCGCGCTGAACGTGGATTCAAGTATAGTTAATCTATTATATTAAAGTAAAGTTTATCTACTTAAAGAAGTCTAATTGAACAATTTTATTTATAACTAGGAAAATTATATTACATATATTTCTAACCAATATTAACTAGGTTAAATTTTTTTTTAATAATTATTTTAAAAATCACGCCAAAATCTTAATTATATGACTAAACAAACACGTAATTTCACATAATTATAGAGGAGTTAGTTAAATGTTGATCATGATATATAGAATACGTGATTATTTATATTAATAAGATAATTTATAACTAGGAAAATTATATTACATATATTTCTAACCAATATTAATTAGGTTAATTTTTTTTTTAATAATCATCTTATATATTAAAAAAGAAGCATTGGAGGCCACATGTCAAACCCACAATTTTTTGAATTTTTCTTATTTTAAAATTCTAACCTCTTAAACCTGTAACCAAACAGATTTGTGTATAATTATTTTTCAATGGATTATTATTATTCTTGTATCCAAACATTATATTCTTAATAAAAAAATTATTTAGAAATTTGTTTTAAAAATGACGAAATTTTTTATCTAAAAATAAAATTTTCCATAAAATACTATTTTTAAAAAATTTCAAAGATTTTATCCTAAAAATAGTTTCCTTTGATTTTTTTGTTAGATATTATATTTACTTGATTATAAATATAAATAATTAGAAAAGATAAATTCAAATCTTTAACCAATCCAATTAAAGTAAATATTTTTTATAATAAAAAATCCTCTTATCCCCTATATATTAAAAGAGAAGCATTTTTACTGACGTGTCAATACCATAATCATTTTAAGTCTAAAATGATGATGTGTCGTTTTTTTGTGCATTCTTAAATTCAATTCAAAGTAAGGTTTAGTTTTCTTATGAAATTACGCAATGTCATTACCATAAATACCATAATACTACATATGTTTCTATATTTAAAATACGTAATATTTTGTAGTTATTTCAATTAAGGAAACAATATCTCATATGTAATCATATCATAGTTTTTATTATTATATTGTCCAATTTATCCTCTTACATATTAAAAGAGAAGCATTGGAGGCCACGTGTCAAACCCACAATTTTTTGAATTTATTTTATTTAAATATCCTAACCTCTTAAACTTGTAACCAAACAGATTTGTGTAT
>OVAU01004139.1:0-10392 GCA_900406315.1 Biscutella laevigata subsp. laevigata | reverse complement strand
TTCTTAAAAGTGATCCTTAAATAATACTATAGAGATTAACTTGTTTTTGTAGAAATGTTCGAATGCTTTAGGTTTGTAATCTGCTTTCTTAATTTGAAATATTTCGACCACCTTTAATCATTAGAACAACTAACAAAACATAATCAAAGAACAAGATCACCTACAAACTTGTAATAACCTAAGACAAACATATTCAAACATAAAAGGGACTACACCTTAAAATTGCTACATGAACAAATACATAAATATCATTGCCAACACCCCACCTGCAACAATGACATTATTCGGTTCACCATTGGTCTCTTTTTTTTTTGGATAATCCAGGTATCTCAATTTTCCCGACAGAGCAAGGGTTCACGTGTTGGTTATTAGTGACCCGACAGAGCAGGGGTCCACGTGTTAGCTATCGGTTCATTCAGACTGGTCACATGTTAGCTATCGGTGACCCAACAGAGCAGGGGTCCACATGTCGTTTCCTGGAATGCTGCAGCCCAAAGTAAATTCTGCAGTGGCCGGAAATCGAATTCAGGTGGCAGTACTCACAGTTGTGAACCTTTTACCACCTAGCGAACTCATCATAAATCTTTTACTTAAAGCAGCCAATTCCTCTTAATCTTAGTTAAAGCAACTCCTCCTTAACCTTATCAAACATCATGTTATTCTCATTCTAGTCATCTTTGAAGTGGTTAATCTCACCTAGACAAATCTTAATATCCGAGTCATTGCATCCATCCTTCGTTCATTACAATTCTAGCTATCAAATTCAGATCTCATATTTAATTTTGGAGAAGAATTGAACGATATCCTCACAATTCTTATAATTGAAGAAGAAATCACGCACATATGAAAAGAAGAATTTCATAAAACCCTAAATTTGTACTTTATATGCCCCTGGATTCCGCACGCTTGGCACTTGGCTTCAAGTTGCGTTGGGCCTGCGGAGCAAAGTGACCTTGGTGACGAGACTGCTTGTTGGAGTTGTGATAGCGGTTCTGTTGTGGAGGGTTCAACCGAAGCTGTTGACGAGAGTGCACATCTGCTCGATTAGCCACGATCGAAGCAGAGTTAGGAGGAACATCCGTGCACAAGATCATGGCTTCTCTATTGAGAAGAAGCTCATACAGCTCTGTATATGCTATAGGAGAATCTCTGCCATCTATGGCATCTATTTCTGGTTTGTAAGCTTCTTCGACGCCAGCAAGTATCGGCTCCGTGAGATCCTCGCGGATCCAGAGGCTTCCCCAAGATTGCTAAGTCATCCGCATTTATTAGGAAACATGGACTTCCAACTCAAAACCAATTGGCAATGAGTGGATTGACCCATGTCCTTTATATACTAGTCCATGATCCTCTCAAGTTTCCAATGTGGGACATTTGATACACCCCCTGACGCTGACATTTAAAGCGTGGAGTTTTATCGTGGGACTGGACATCTACGGAGTCTCTACAGTTGAGAAACTGAGACTGGCTCTGATACCATATTAGGAAACATGGGCTTCCAACTCAAAACCAATTGGCAATGAGTGGAGTGGCCCATGAACCTTATATACTAGTGAAGAATTGTCTCAACTTCCAATGTGGGACAATCTCACAATCTAATAGCATTAGCTTTCATCTGGCGGAGATACTCTGTGATAGTCTTTGTGCCTTTCACACACGTTTTGAGTTGGATTTCCAAAAGCAGTGAACAAACCATCCCACACGTGTTTGCACCGGCTGTGAGATTGCTAAATGAAGGCCGGATTTGGCACTGTCACACCATCAGTGGTAAGAGTAGGCATCGGAGGATCAGCATCTATGGGGAGTTTTGTCACACCATCAGTGGTAAGAGAAGAGCTCTTATCTGGCGACACCACATCAAGTAATTCAGATTGGGGAGTTTTGTCACGCTTGACATGTTGATGGACAGAAGAGTACTCTGGGGATCTTGAGTATTGAACACTGAAGTCCGTTCTGCTGAAGATTCAGAGGCCATGTTGCCTGTTTCATAGGTGAGAGAGAAAGAAAAGATGAGAAGAAGATTTTGAGAGGAAGAAATAATATTTGCAGAGGAGAAAAATAGAGGCGGGCGTACATGCACAGAGGAGAAAAGGAGAAAAATTTAGATCTGGCCGTTAGGCTCTGATACCTTATTGATAATGAATTGTATGATTGATGCATTGAGCGTTAAATGATATTTATACAGAGTATATGCAATATACAAGTATGGTAAGATCTAGAATATACAGAGAGACTTGATATGGAAGTAACATCTTTCCATATCATAATACTTTACCCCAAATACATAATATCTAAAGTATATTTGAGGTTTTTTTCACAAATGACAAGTTGTTTAGACGTGACAATTTAAAACGCATCACTTATGGTTTATATTATAGCGTTTTTAAACTGGTGGAACCGTGGAGGGTATAGCGGTTTGACTATCAATTAGTATCATTGATCTGCAATTTCAATACGTGGATGTTATAAATGTAAAAATTTGTTATATTGGAAAACCTTTAAAATAACTAGATTAATTCCTCAAAATTTTCGTAATATTTTAGTTAATATACCTAAAATTAAAGTGAGTTCAGTTATGCCCTTATAAAATCATAGAAAATAAATCTTACAATTAAGTATGTGTTAGTTCATAATATGTTTCAATGATATAACAAGTAATTCTAACAAAATAGTTATAGAGAATGTTATAATTTTGAATAAATATGGAAGTTATTGAGAATGTTAAAATTTTGAATAAATACAAATAAATATAACAAAAACATTTCATTTCAGTATAAAATTTAGAAAAATATACATTTTAAAAATCTATAGAAGTATTTTTAAAATTATAAACTTTCAAAATTTCAAAACTATTAATTTATATATATATTTTTGTAAGTTGTATTATTTTAATTAGGGAGATTTAAAAAATAAGGCACTTTTCAAGAAAAATTTAGAAAATAAGACACTTTGTGTTGTGAGGTACTTTTGATTAAATATGAACAACCAAAAATATGGCAAGTGTGTTATGATAGAAATGACCTTGAAAGAGAGAGATAGGAAGGCAATTTGAGATTCACTCTAAAACTGAGTTGATTATAAGTCGTTGGATTTATTTTTGTGTTGAGATCTAGTTAAGGTATGACGATAAAGATTAATTTGGTTACAAAAGTAACTATGAGTGTATTGGAAGTGGGTTTTTTTTGTTGGGTAAGCTTTTCTTTCTTATGTTAACAATTTGTTGAGAATTGTGGTAATTGTAATAAAAGAAGTTAAAATTTTGTTTTTCCAATAATTTAATATGTACTTCGAAAAAATTATGGTAAAAATAGTATGATCAAGAAAGTACGATCCACTATGTGAAGGAAGAATGGCCCATTGTGTTTTGGTCGGGTTGGCTGTTCAAGCGAAGTTCTTTTTGTGCCTTGAAAACTCAATCTCGGGTAAAAGATGGTTTAATCCTCTGAGGTTTCCAAATTTCTATGTTTCGTTTATTATTCGTGGATTAACTTGCTAGCTCAGGCGAAAACTATGCTACTAGTCTTAGGCGATTTTGATTCTCTTAATAAAGCGGCATTTGTGTGGATTTGTTAGTTTTCGTCTTCAGCTTTTCACTCCTCGTTATGTTGTTAGTTGTTGGTGTCCGGTTTAGGTCGTTTTTCATAGGTCCTTCTTTGTCTCTGGAGTTATCTATGTATACTGCCAACTTTATTTTTCGAGATAGTTTTTTAACTGCCGACTTTATGATAGTCTCTCGTTTTGGGCTTGTGTAAAAAAAAATTGCTATCTATAAAATTTCTTTTTATCTCATATTTTCATTTAATTATAGCACTCTCGTTTTTCGTTTAACATAGTACCCTTGTTTACCATTTTTTTCTCAACCATTATTGTTATATTAAAACTGAAATAAACCATAGTAGAAATCTTACACGGGGAAAAAGATAACTTTTAATGAGCATGCAATAACAGTGACTTAGGACATACAACAACTTTTCAAAAGAGAAGCAGAGAACACCCGTAATAACGGGTAAAACGATCTGGAACATATACCAGACGAAAAATAGCCTCAACTATCCCATTGACTCGGTAACAACCAAATCGGAACACTACCATAAAATATGTATCCTAGGGAATACTAATTCTAATAAAACACTAACAATTGACTTAGTAGCTAAAAACTATAACATAAAAAATATATCGCATAAACCAAAAAGATCATAGTAATATAACTGTCCAAACTTCGATTGGCCAATAACTGCCCCCACATATCATTCTCACACATTCACAGCAAGCAGGACACGCGTCCATCAACAAATACTTCCATAAGTAGGATGTGGTAGCTATGTGTGAGTTCACCGCTAACTCGCCTTAACTCGCTCTGCAACTCACTCCGCCAAATGCTGTGTAACTCGTTATGCGCTTTCGCCCCCGACTCATATCACCACAGAATGATAAGATCTTCACTAAACTTAGGAAAATTTGAACCATTCTTCGAGGAAATCTCGTGCGGTGGTCTAATCGAGCCCGACAGAGGGATCCAACAGATGATGGCAAGTGAAGGAGATCGCAATCCCTGTAGAGGAGATACAGTCATTGTGAAAGGCGATTATCAGCGAAGACAAACCAAAGCGAGATCAAACGAAAAACTAGAGGGCCAAAAAAAAGTGTCTCCAGTGAATAAAAAACCGATACATTGTCTCCTCCGCCCCGAATCAACAAGCGGGCCTGAAAAGAAAGAAAATTATTTATAGAGGGCCTTTGAAACACCCTAACCCGATTTTCTACGAAAACCGGATTGAGATTCCCAGATTAGTTTAGTTCGGCTAAGTCATTTTTCGATCAATTTAACCAGGTTATGTAGAATTATTGAAGTATTTTACTTAGATTGGATTTAGACAAGTTTTTTACATAAACGAACATTTTCTTAGAATTAACAAGCGGTTTATAAACAATGAACGTTTTGCCTATAAGCTAATACATTGTTTAAACAAACTTAACCCAAAATCTTAATCATCCTTCGTTTCATTGCCTTAATCTTGCGAACTGCCTAGACTCCGCGACTACCTTCGCGAGTCTCAAAACCTGCATCCATCAAAGGAGGCATAGGAAACAGAAATGCTTAGTGAGAACGGTCATCCCGCCCAC
This sequence comes from Biscutella laevigata subsp. laevigata, assembly GCA_900406315.1. Lineage (NCBI taxonomy): Eukaryota > Viridiplantae > Streptophyta > Magnoliopsida > Brassicales > Brassicaceae > Biscutella > Biscutella laevigata. The sequence goes on along the minus strand of OVAU01004139.1, from coordinate 5,268 downwards.
TTAGCCAGCTTAACAAACAATCAGATTAAATCAGATCAATGAATCATGCAAGTCAAGACAGTTGTTCATCTAGACTTATTATGTGGAGTCTTTGGGTAAGTTTTCCCGCAACCCGACCAGCCTTAGTGAGCATCGCTGCCCAAAGTGTGTGATCGAATCTAAACTTCCCAAACAATCTCATCAATCCTCTGGATCGAACCAAACAGTTAATGAATTAGACAAGCATCAATTTTCATCAAACAATCAAGCCTATAATCAAGACTAACCGATCACTCAGCCTATTTGTTAATTTGACTCACGGTCACGCACTCACCTTAGTCTTTCATATTGATTTGGCTTGGTTCTAACACCTCTTGTTGCTCGAATCTCGGTTTGGCATTGATCAGTCGGTCGCGGCTCGGTATCGGATCAGTCTGCTTGGTCGTTTGGTTGCTTCAGGCTCTTTTAAGGTCTCTCGGGATTTTTTGTGGTGATCGCGCTAAACTAAGTCGAAAGGTTTGAATGAGATACTTATAGGCCGTCGAGATAACCGTTCCAGCGCCCAAGTAACCGTTCTCGCGCATTGGATCATGCGAAACCCACTCGCATAACCGCTCTCCCACTACGCATCAACGCTCCCATGAAGATAACCGTTCCCGCCCAAACTTTCGCGCATTCTTCATTCAAGCGATAACCGTTTTCTAACAACGGATCGATAAACTCGGAATGTCCAAATCCGACAAGTCTTACTTGTCCGAATCCGACCAAACAGTCTGGTCTCCTTAAAAAGCCCGGACTTCTTTACTTAGTCTCAAAAGACTCGGTGATCTTTCCCGATCACCCTCCTTCCCCGATTCGAGCTTTATACTTGGCTTATCGGCCGATCACTTCTCTTTTCCTCGGCCAAGTTCAATTCCTCAAACACTTCACGTCTTTGTCAATTTCTAATCTTAAACTTTTATATCGATCAGTCAAAGACGGGTGTTACAATTTTTCCTTTCTTAATGTCGAGAAGGTTATTATTAGAGAGAAAAAGAGAGATCAGAAATAGGTTGCAGGCGGAGGATTTTAGAAGAGAGAGGTGAGAGAGTTTTATTTCTTTGGGACATTAAGCAAAAAACACACTTTCAAGAATGTATTTATATAAAAAGACACTTTGCCCTCTTAGAGCACTATATAAGCACATATATTGATATATTTTGATTGAAGTTCCGAAAATACCCTCGTTGGAGAGTGAGATTTATGGATTTTGTGTGAGAAGAAAAAACATTTTTTTTCTTTCTCTCGTAAAACAAAACCAATTTTATTGTAATAAAAAACATATTTTGGCTTTCTCTCTCCCATATTTTTCTTTCTACTTTCTTGTACAAAAAATCTAATATATATTTTTTAGTTTTTTTTTGTCGAATGTATATTTTTTAGTTAAGAATTCAAAAGAGTCATAGTTAAAGAAGTTTTATATCTTTTTATTCCAACAATTTAAGATGTATTTTAAAAATTTTGTGGTGAAAAATAGTATGACATAACCACAAAACATTATCCACAAATCTAAGATATCAAACACTTTACGGTATGTAACCACAAGTTAGTGAACTGAAATATATGAATTTATGGTCGTAGTTTACCATGTATTTTGGTGATAGTTTTTGATACTGGAGTACTGAATTTGACGCTTAAAATCGTACAAAACTGATCATGATCAATTGACCATAAAACACATGCTATATGGTGACTACAAATATGTTATTATCGTATATCCGAACACAAAACGACGAACTACAACATATGAATTTATGGTGACAACATCGTCTATACATGTTAATGCTTGTTATTTGAGTATATACGAATCAAGATTCACCATAAATGGAACTTACCGTGAAAAATGACAAAAGAACCAATTCACAGACATGATTGCTCAATTATCCAAATTTACCCATCAATTCTCAAGGAACCAATAAGAATTGATGGGGGAAAAGAAACAGACTCATTGATGTTAGGTCGGAGAGGATGATTCCAGAGAGCTTGAAGCTTCAAAGTCTTCATTGATATTCTTTTCTTTTTTTTTCCTTTTGGCTAAAGATGCGCAAAATTCCACCGAAATATGAACTCTTGAGGAAATGCTACAGAAATGTTCATGGCCGACAAACCAAAATATGAACTCTTCACCTTCTTCTCAGTTGTATCTACAAGACAAAAATCCATTCACAATCCAAATTATCAATTGTGTTTATTATCTGTAGAACAAGGAGCCGATTTTGGTTATGGGATCTGAAACTCTTTCTCCCTCAGATCCTTAGCTCTCTCTGTCATTCTATGAGCAATGTTCTTTTCTTGTTTCAACAATAGATCGATTCCAATTTCCCTGAGCTAAGACTCTTCATTGACCCTTCATTGCTTCATCAACTTCTTACAGCATCTCTATTTTTCTGCAAATGAGACATATTCACGAGATGAAAAATGGAGGAAGGAAGAAGATGGGTTGAGAGAGAAGATATGAGCCAATAAAAAAGATAAAGCTAATATGTTGGTATTTTAAAAAAGAATAATCAACTAATACATAAGGTTAGAATGATAAAAAGGTACGAGGAAAGTACCTCAAAATTCATGAGTGTCTTATCCTTAAAATTCTTTCTAAAATATGTCTTATTATCTAAATAGTTCTATTTCTTTTACTATTTATATATTTTAAAATATTTCAACTTCTATTTGAATAATGCGCTCTTTTAATAATATTATCAATTTCGAATCTTGATCTAACAACCAAGTTGACAAAAAGAAAAAAAAATCTAACAGCCAAAAAATTATTTTTGATATCATTATTAGTTGATTCACTCACAATGTTTCAACTGAAAAAAAGATCCATGGCGTTTTCTCTTCTCCAAACTCTCTTCCTATTCTTCATCATCTTCGCACTCAAATCCCACGGAGAAGAAGAAGAAACACCAATGAGTCGATTCCAGCAATTCCTCAGATTCAACACCGCTCATCCAAATCCTAACTACACCGCGCCAGTCTCTTTCCTCAACGACCAAGCTCGATCAATCGGTCTCACTACTCGAACCATCGAGTTCGTATCTGGGAAGCCAGTTCTTCTAATCACATGGGTCGGTTCTAAACCAAAACTTCCTTCGATTCTCTTCAACTCTCATCTCGATTCCGTTCCCGCCGAATCCGATAAATGGATTCATCCACCGTTCTCAGCTCACCGAACCGTCGATGGGTTTATCTACGCTCGTGGAGCTCAGGATGATAAGTGTATTGGAGTTCAATATCTTGAAGCTATAAGGAATCTGAAGTCAAGAGGGTTTTCTCCTCTTCGTACTGTTCATATCTCTTACGTACCTGAAGAAGAGATTGGTGGATTCGATGGTATGGAGAAATTCGCGGCGTCGTTGGATTTTAAGGAGTTGAATTTAGGATTTGGGATGGATGAAGGACAAGCCAATCCAGGTGATGAATTTAGGGTGTTTTACGCTGATCGGACTCCATGGGAACTTGTTATTCGAGCTGAAGGAATTCCAGGACATGGTGCAAAGCTTTATGATAATGGAGCTATGGAGAATCTGATGAAGAGTGTTGAGTTGATCTCTAAGTTTAGAGAGACGCAGTTTGATTTCGTTAAAGCTGGGAAAGCTTCTAATTCGGAGGTTATCTCTGTGAATCCAGTTTATCTTAAAGCAGGAACTCCTTCCAATACTGTAAGGATGATTTCATTTTGTATACAAGGTCTTAATAGAGTTTCGGATTATCTCAGTTCGATTTCTTTCTTAGGGTTTTGTGATGAATATGCAACCTTCAGAAGCAGAAGCTGGTTATGATCTAAGGTTGCCTCCAATGGCTGATCCTGATCTTATGAAGAAAAGGATTGCTGAGGAATGGGCTCCTGCTATCAGGAACATGACCTTTACGGTAAAAATGAATTATGTCCTTATCCTCTACTAAGTAGATGCAGCTTTTGGTTATGCAATCTTCAAGTGTCAGTAGAAGCTAAGGTCCAAACTCTATTAAGGTTATACATTGCTGATTCTATGCTTGGATATTTTTGTGAACCATTGTGTCAATCTCATCTTAGATGAATTGGTGGTTGGATAGGCTGGAAGAGTTCTTTTTTTAGTATTACTGCCATTTAATAAAATGAATAGAACTCATTGTCTGGATACTTAGATGAGAGATCGTATCAAATTACATTAGTAAAACATATATTTGTGATACCTCTTAGATACATTAAAATGAGGATATGAGACTGCCCTAGACTTTGAATAGTTATGTCTAGTTGATTAAGAACATGTGATTTGTATCTTTCACCAATCCTCTATATTAGTTTCTTTAAGACAAGAATATGAGATGCCCTCACCAAAGCTTTTGCAAAACCAACGAGTAGACATTACATGAGATGTCCTAAATGGTGCTCTTGATAAACTCTGATGGATAGTGTCTGCTCGTTGCAGTTTGATTCACATGTTACCGGAGTTTTCATTGATGTCAAATAAATTACATTAGACTAAGGTGAAGAAACCTTTTCTTGTATCAGATAAAAGAGAAAGGAAAGTTAAGGGACTATTTAGGGCGCCCGATAATGACTGCCACAGATGATTCCAATCCTTGGTGGTCTATCTTCAAGCAAGCTGTTGAAGCAACTGGAGGAAAACTTGCAAAGCCTGAGATTTTGGCTTCAACTACAGATGCACGCTTTATCCGGGGTTTGGGAATTCCACTTCTTGGTTTCTCTCCTATGATCAATACTCCTATTTTGTTGCATGACCATAACGAGGTAATCAGCACGGTGATCTATGTGACATCTTTAAAAATTAGTTTTTCTTAACCGCAATACTGATACAAACAATTTACTTTTGGCCTCAGTTCCTTAAAGATGCAGTGTTCATGAAAGGAATAGAAGTATATGAATCGATTATCAGTGCTCTAAGTTCCTTTGAGGAAGTATCTGATCAAGTGATTTGAAGCATGTATCTGGCCAAGACTACTATGACCAAGAATTGTAGTAGATGTTTACTCGGGCCTGTAACCCTAAGTACACTGGTAAATAATCCCAGTTATATATTATACATTTGATGTCTGCATAATTCTCAAACTTTGGAGGAAAGCGTCAATGGTGGTAAAGTGTTCATCTTTCAGATCTCAAGACGTTATAGTGTTCGAGCCTTTGTTACGTAACAGCTCGATTCTTTTCTATGCATTTGGTTTGGCCTAAATGATATTATTATTTTGAGAGAATTGTTAGGTTTTGTCAAAGTGTGTGTAACTAGACCTTTAATTATGATTTGTGTGTAC
>OVAU01004138.1:0-10394 GCA_900406315.1 Biscutella laevigata subsp. laevigata | reverse complement strand
ATCGACATCTCTCACCCACATCAAGTTCGTCGGGTTTCCTTATGGCAACCTGCCGATTACCATATTTTGATAATTATCGTTGAATTTAAAGGCTGGCGGTTTGATTTTGAACTGGGGATATTCCAGGTACAAAGACGCTTGGAGCCAAATATCAACAAATGCAATGCGCTTAGACCAGAATGGGCAAGGGTTTTGCATGGACCTTCAAACGAGGAGTCTAGTATACGCAACCATATGCTGTAAAAAGAAGAGAAATAAATCAGTCGCCTACATAAAATAACGCAGCCATTAACTAATTAACTCAGATGTAAAGTATACTTATAGTATCCCTCAGGCATCCAAATTTTCCATCTGGCCAATTCTTTCTTTAAACGACGAGGACATTGAAGAACGTACTAGAATCACCATCTCCGGATTCTGTTGTTGCTAGTGGTCGGCCCCCTGTACAATTAAACACAACTCGATTTATGCAGATTTAATTATGGATAAGATATATACAGATGATATCAAGGTTCGTACTTGTATTTTTCCATGTGGGCCCAAAATTTAGCGAGTTTATCCTCAGGAGCAGGTGCGTAAGGATCATATATCACTGTTGAAGGTACAATATCCTCCCTCAAACAAGACCTCCCATTTGGCCCAATGTACGAAAAAACTGAGTCTGGGGAGGCAAGGCCCTCCCGATAAGATTTTATTATTTAGAACCTCGATGTGTCCTCCTCATCCTCATCGGATTCTGGCAACAGTTCGTTCTGTGCCGCCAGAGTTTCAGCGGTCACNAGAACCTCGATGTGTCCTCCTCATCCTCATCGGATTCTGGCAACAGTTCGTTCTGTGCTGCCAGAGTTTCAGCGGTCATATCAACAATCGAACTGTCATGTATCTTCTCCGTCCCCTTTCTCGTCTTAGGGATTTTGATTCTCTGTAGTTTTGAATCAGTAGGGGTCTCGTTCACCAATAACTCGGCTTCTTGTTTTTTCTTGAACTTCTTCGCTTCTTTTCTCTTTATCGCAGCTTCCGCTCTTGCCAATTGAGCGGATGTTTTTTCCTTAGGAGCGACTTTTGGTTTCTTAGAAGTTGCGGTGGGTTTCTTAGAAGTTGCGGCTGGTTTCTTAGGATCCGTTGTATTATTCTTTAACTCGGACTAATCTTTCAACCTTAAGCCAGCCTTGTACAAATCCTGTAACTCAGCCAATTTTCCCGGTTTTAGCTTCTTATTATGTTGTCTCGTGTTTATTCTCTTGGCGGGTTCTTTCTTAGCAGGATAAATAACAATAAAATCACCTTTTGGATCATCGACATTAACAAGCTTATCTTTAACAAGGGTCATAGCTGCGTTTGGACTATTCGCGGACTTTGCCGGCAGTATTTGGGTCGCCGAATGGTATGTTAAAGGTAGGGGATCCGAGTTTTTTGAGAGCTTTCTGGGAGTTTCACCCATCGTCGCTGCTTTGAAACGCTTATCGATAGCTTGTCTGACTGCTCGACCAACGTTCTGCTCCAATTCACCAATTCTACCATACACATCATCTAATTTCCCATCCCAATTCCGACCCATTTCAGCAAATCTGCCATCCGTTTCCCGTTGCATACAAGCAATAAAACCTTCATAGCTGTTTAATCTGCTGTTCAATCTTTGCACTGCTGCAAGAATGCCAGCGATAGTCATCTTGGTTTGCTCCTCTGTCGCGGCTGAGTTTCTCTCCGTCTTCTCCTTCTCGCCCTCCACATAAAAAGCTCCCTTCTGTTTTGTACCTCCCTTCGGCTAATTTGCTAGCTCAGTCTCACCCGCAACTACAACATTCACTCTTTTATTGTTTCGGTTGATACACACCTCCCAAAAACCTGTAACATCCCGGCCTGCGTGTATGTCTTCTATCAAGCTCTCAACTTTTGGGTCACGTTCATCTCCCGGCCACTCGGGAGACATCTCTTCTAAAGACTCCTTCATCACCATATTCCTCACGCGTACCTGCACGGAGTAATTCGTAGTTCAACCTTCAAAGTAAAATAAACTCAGCCATGGAGTAAATTAATACTAAATAAACCAGCCGTCAAAATCTCATAACTCACCTAAGAAGACAATCAACACTAGATAACTCAGTCTGAAACATTACCTTGTTACCATGAAGTCTGAGCTCATCGGAGATGGCATTCGGAAATAATGCACGTGTATGGCTTCCACCCCATCGAAGAAGCGGGACCTCGACGACGTCATCTACCACTTTCCCAAAATGCTCTCCGAAGCAATTGACAAATTCATACGCCCAGACCTGTAACCCGTGGACCAAGCCGTTGACGTAGTAAGCGTTACCTGTAGGACTCAGCGTCTTGATAGATCGAACAAGAACTTCGAAAGCAGAACGACCCCATGGATATGACATCATAGCTTGATCGTCGAATACTCTTTTTGCACTCTAAAAGGGTATATGAGAATTTGGATGCATAGCGTGAAGACCCCTGGCTTGCAGAAATAAAAGGCCAAACCATTTCCGCTTTTTTCTACTCCATTCCCGACAGACCCCTAATACAGACCTCAGTTGGTATAAATTGGGTCCAAACCTAGTCTGCACCTTCAAATCATTTCTCAAGAAATCTTCGTATTGCTCGGGTTGAAAGCTTCCCGTTGAAGTGTGTCTATGTTTAACCCGGTTATATGTTGGAATTCGTTTAACCCAAACCTGATGGGCTGACCATGAACGATACTCCAAATCTCGTTCTTGTGTACGCAAAGCTGATTACAAAGTAGTTAATGTACAATCCTAGCATTCCAGACCATATGTCTTTCAGCAACCTTAGCAATGATTCCAACAGCAGACTACTTCAGTTCTGCCAACTGATTCTCTAAACGTTGGGAATTCCTCGAAATTGCAATAGTGATTAAGTTATTTGTTTTCGAGATTATAACCCCTTCATCGTAAAGTATTGAAGGGGAATCTCGTTCTTCTCGATATTCAGGGATCACAAAGACTTCCATCTGATCATAAGAAGACAAATATAAATCGGGCGATATACAATTAATCCAGCCTCAATTGGAAATATAACTCAGCCGTAGCACAATTAATAACCCTAACCCTAAATCACTCAACCACAACATAATAAATACCCACCTGATACAGAAACTAACTCAGCCTTAAACCCCTAAATCAAAATCAGCCACAGTCTTAACATAAATCTAACACGGTCGCAACTTACCCGAGAATATGAAAAAGACGATGACGAGGGTGAATGCGATTTCGGAGAAGATGACGATTTCAGAGAATTAACTAGCTAGAGTGTTTAATAGATTTCATAGTAGATGACGATTTCGGAAAAATGACAATTGCTACAGTGTTTAAGAGATTTCGGAGAAGATGACGATTTCGAAAGTCAGTTCGTTTTTAACGACTTCTAATTACTGGCGTGTATGTTTATTCTAAAGTATATGTCTTCAAATGCGGTTTACTGACGGGGAATATTTGTTAATTATAAATATAAATGAAACTGAACCATATAGTTAATTTTTAACTCAGTCTCTAGAGAAACTGATCCAGTCTCATTTTAATATAACCCAGCCACAATACAAAGCCACTAGTGACGTGGAATTCATAATAATGGGTTAATGTTTTAATCCCACACATGACGTACGTCACAATTCTAATATTCTCTTAATATTAATAGATGTCATTTAATGATTTATTAATGCTCAGACGTACTCTACCTCGGTAAGGTAAAGTCATCATAGCCTCGTAATACGACATCTCAACAATGTATTTTATTAGTATTATTTAGGTTATTTAATCGAGTTTCATGTTTTCTCGATATTAATAATCAGACGTACTCTATAACGTAATAAGTTTCATCAATTTTCTATCGAAGATTTTTTCTGTATTCAAAATTTTTTGCAATTTATAGATCTGAGATAGCTTATACATCATCCCCAGTAACAAAAATTTACGGATTCCTATTTTTATGTTATTAGGGCTAACTTATTACGTTATAACGGCTGAGTTATAAGGGTTGTTACGACTGAGTCAAGTTTGTCTCAAAATTCAGCCGTAGAGTATAAACGGTTAAACGACAGTGTTCCAGTTACTTACCTCGGTAAACTATATGCGCTCTCTGACATGTCTGCTCAGAACCTCGTGATTGTTGATATTGGGAGAGAACGATTTTGGGAGAAAACGATTTTGCGTGGGTTTTGTATAGTAAGAACAAAGAGGAAGAGAGAGAATACAAAGAGGAATAGAAAAAGAGATTAAAGACTGGAAAAAAAATTAAAGATGCTATTCACGGCTGATTTACGGTTATAATTATTTTTTAAGGGCTCACTTATGGTTTAACTATGGCCAAGTTAATATGGACGACTGATTAACGTATATGGATTGTCTTACACGCTGACTTCTGGTTTTCTCGTGATTTACTCTATAATTTTGGCTGAGTTGTTTAATTATGGCTGAGTTGTTGTGTATTGGAGCAAAGAGATAGCAAATGATATTTCATTAAGACAACTCGAAAGTTCCATCGACGTCTCCGATTCAGTTCTGTCCACCAAAATTATATTCCCGGAAAATAATGGAATCATCAAGTCCCAGAATTTATTTTTTGTGGACAGAACTGCCATCTAAGTGGTAGATGGAGCTTTGGCGTTTGTGTCTTTGTAGACCGTTCGATCGTCCTACGATTCCTTGTAACCTTTCGAGTTGTACTCGAGCAGTATGTCAGAGATGTCATTATCGGACTCCATGAAAAAGCCCTTCTAAAGGTAGGGCGAGAAAGCGAGAGAAAAGACAAGAGAAAGAGTCTAGGGAAGAAACAGTCCAAAATGAGGATTTTTTTGATTAATAAGACGAAAATATGTATCTCCCTTTGAAGACGAAGAGGAAGAGAGGGAGAAGAAATGAGATTAAAGACTGGAATAATCTTATCCGTTGGATTGATTACGATCAACGACAACAGAGAAAAAAAAATTAAGATGCTATTCAAGAACATGAATTTTTCCTGAGTTAACGATTATGAATTTTGTGTGAGTTACTATTACCGACTGAGGTAGTTTATGTTATGTTATGGGTGAGTTATTTGTTGATTACGGTTGCGTCGGTTTGATCATGGTCGTTCATGAGGGGATTAATGGATGTATTTAATAGCTGTAAAATTTCTGAATAAGACCATTACAAAGGATAACCAAATTAAACATGATTAAAAATTAAACGTTGTAATTTATAAAACATATTCAGATGTGATAAATATTTATAAAACATACTACTCCGTAGAGCAACTAAATAGCATTTCACATTCTCTTATCATCTTAATGATAACTGTTGAACAATAGGAAAATAACTTCCCGGTGCCAAAAACAAATTGATCATATTGGAGCCTCTACATTCACAGCCTCGTCCAAATCCTAATCATTCACACAATCTTTGCAAAACTTCAAGAAAAGAAGCCAACCATTGACATCCCTGTCGTCTCCACACTCACAGTGACCATGAACATATCCAGTTAAGAGCTTCTTGCAATGCATCTTGTTCTCCAAATCACATGGATCCTAAACCACAACCTCAAATCCTGAATCTCAACAATAGTTTGTAACAATGTAGGTTGCATTAGCCTGCCCAATAACCCTCTTGCTTTCGATGCCCACCGACACAGATAAGTATTATCCCAACAATATACTGGGCTTTCTGATGACCTTGATTAGCAGCTTGAGTTAACTCACTCAATACTTTTGTTCGTTTTTTCACTTTATTCTTTGGATTGAAATAATGATTTAGTCCTTTCCGGAACAACGCTTCCGCATTTTCCATCCTCCTGAGTTTTTTCATAAACAGTCTGTGGTTTTTTTCGTTATCAGAGTCATTAAAAGATGGAAACAGATGAAATCCTGCGAGATAACATTCGCTTAAGACCTACTTTGTTTTGGAATGAGCATTAAGAGCCTTAGAAATCCGACGAAGATTTAGTGTATCAGCAAGTGATGATTTCGCGACACGAACACTAATCTCCCCGATGAGGGTGTCGGGTAGATCCAAGATGTTCGTTGCCTTCTCAGCTTCACGTATCGATTTCTCCATTCTTTGAACGTTTACCAATCTCACAAGGAAAAGTGACTAAGAACCTGGGTTATGTTTTACTCTCGGTTGAATTTTGCGGGAAAATGTTTTTATGGAGAAAATAATTTAAATAATCGTATCACTCATAATTATTTTTACATGGATTCTCGTTAAAAAATAAATAAATTACTTTTACCTCAGTAACATAATAAATCATCGTTTTCCTCGTATAATATGACATAATAGCTTCGTAATAGGTCATCATGAGCACGTAAATATGACATCATGGTTGCGGTATAAAGAGATCTGTAATAAATGTTAACTGTATAATATTATCATAGAGATCCGTATTATCATATTACAAAGTGTTAATGAATGGTTTACTTAATATATTAATACTGCTGATTTAATATTGTATTAAATTACACCGAATGTACTGATGCATTTCTCTTCACGTAACATAAGTTTAGAGTAATAGGCTGATTTACGAACTTATTTTTCATTACGGCTGACTCCATTAATAAGAGTGAGTAATGGTTTCAATACGGCGGACTTATTTTTCATTACGGCCGAGTTGAGAACTTTTCGAATGAACATAAATTTACACTAAGAGGCTGATTTTCAAAATTACCTATGTGTTACTGTGAAAGAGTCTGACTTTGTTTTAGTTATAGTTTAGTTCGCAGAAAGTCTGATTTACATATTGATAATATTGTTCTTTTGCTGGCTGAGTTTGTATTTTATTGTATATAAACTATGATGGAAGTAAAAATCGAACAACAGATTGGAGAAGCATAAGTTAATAATTGTCATTCATTCAAACAACCGATTGAACCATATGAACAAAATAAATAATTACAGAACTAACCGTTAATAAACCGAAAACAAGAACTTGAAATAACAAAATACATAACAGAACACAACAAGCGTAATCTAAATATCTGCAATCTCCTTGAGAATGTCCTGAAGCATTTTAATCGTACCCCTGATGTGCTGACGGTTCTCCGGGGTGGAGTTCCGTCCAGTAGGAACCACAATTGTTACCTCGCAATATAGAGGTCCCATGTGCGGTTGCGGTCCGATCGAAATGTCCGGTATCATCAGTCCAGGATTAGGCGGCAAACGTCTCCACGGTACCTTTGATCATGGCCCTAATGCTTCACCCGGTTCCACTCGCCGGACCGCATTTTCCCCCATCACTGATGCTTCACCCGGTGCAGCTTGCCCGACCTAGTCTTCCCCCTCACCCGTTCCTCTAGCACTCTCGTGACTCTCGACCTCCGTTGATGAAGCTTCTTCGTCGAGGATAATAACTTCAGTAGGATTCGACATTTTCTGCTTAACTGATGGAGAGATGTGAACAGAAAACCGTTATAAAATATCATTCTTCAACATTGATAACTGAAATATGATTAGCGACCTTTCATGATTTTGCACTCAATGAGATATTTATCGTACATAATGTTGTTAAAATCTAATTTAAACATTTAGTGTTTATGCATGGGTAACAATATTTACCATAACAGCTGGGTTATTTCCTTTTACAATGTTTTTAGTCAGCCAAACAATTTAAATAACCGTATTACTTATGGTTGGGGTATGTGGTCTTATAACGGCCGTGTCGAGACAAACATAACTCTTAGTACTCATAATTACTTTTACCTCGTTCCTCGTTAAGAAAAGTTAATTTTACCTCTGTAACTTAATAAGTCATCGTTTCCCTCGTAATAAGACATAATAGCTGCTTGATAAGACATTTTTTTTAAATATCGAACATATTGTTTACGTATAGTGTTAATAATACGGTAAATAAGGCTGCATATTAATGTGTTAATATTTTAAAATTACGGATTTAATTAAGTTTAAATACGGCTGAGTCATGGCTTAATGTGGCAGATTTAGTAATAAATTCCTGGAACTACGGGTTATATGTGATTAAATGATTGATCGTTTTTGAAGTTGACTTATGTTTTTGTATATTGAAGTTGACTTATGTTTTTGTAAAGTTATCATTTACGACTGATTAATGGATTTACCCTTTCTTATTTAATTGTATATGCAAAAAAATTTCAAACAACAGATCGATTACAACTAATTTATGGGTTTAAAGTTTCTTATTTGATGGCATATGAAATGAAACTGCAAACAACAGACTGCATAATGGAAAAAAAATGTACTACAAAAATAGTTTTTATTCAATACGCTTAAGAATGTCCTGGAAATATTTGAGAAGAGCCCTGACATTCTTCCGGTCCTCCGGTCCTCAGGTGTGGAGCTCCGTATTGTTGGAAGCACCATTGTGATCCGAACATATTCTGCTTCTTCTGGTATCCAAAATGGACTCTGAACCTCTCTTGATGAATCCTTCGCCATTGCTTCGTGGGTCTTTCGAAGTTCTTCGATGTTTTGTGATGGAGATGTGAACTCATGATTTGGAATAAATACGCACGTATTGAAGAGGCAAGAGTTTCGAATAGTCATTACTTGACCAGGCACAATTTACAAATTGGGAATTTGAACAGACACAAGATATCTTCACAGACATCATCAGAACCAATATAACTTCAAAGAATAAATTGACAACTTACGAATAGGGAATAAATGAGTCACGACTAATTTACGTATATCGAATAACAAGGCACAAGTTACGAACATGGAACAAATGACTCACGACTGATTGAAGGAATGCATAATTTTCTATAACGCATACCCTACCAACTCATGAAAAAGAATGCATATTCTCCTCGTAAGAAGACCATAGTAGAAGAAACATTCATTTACTTGAGTAGATAGGGTATGCTCGAAGTCTCGGGAGAAGGACACATTATTTTTTCAATCTTAATACGGGAAAGTGCATTTTGGCGAGAAAGCAGTAATCATAAAACACATAATATTATTATTATTATTTTATTATTTAGTGTACATGCTAATATTTCGTTTACTGATCTCAGCCATACAAAATAAATTCCCTAAATTCAGAAGTAAATACGATTTAAGTTTAAAACCGATTTTGGGTGAAAACTCAGTCTTTTGGGACTGTAACAATCTCAACCATCAAGCAAATACTGGTGTGTTGCTATACATGGCCGATTTACGTGTTAGCAAATTTCTATTACAGCTGCCTTCTGGTCTATCATAAAAACTATATAACTCAGCTGTTAAATATGACATTCGAAAATACCACAACCGTTAATAATTTAATGTGGCAGATTTAATAATATATTATGGCTGATTTATTGTTCTACGGATTCATAGACTACCACATCGTCTGCAAACAAAAGACTGTGCAATGGAAAAATGAACTACAAACAACAGGTTGTGTTAATCTTGACGGCTGGTTTGTGTTTTCATTACGGCTGAGTTAATCAGAGCGACTGATTTATTCATTATGATATTGTTCTTTTTAAGGCTACAGTTCTGATTTTATTGCATTTGAACTTTAAATGAAACAGATTGGGCAATAGCAATGATACAAGAACAATAGAAATGATATATCATCAGGAAAAGTCGACGGATTACGAAGGCTCGAAGGCCGATCTAACGATCTACAAAAGGCACAAACACCGAAAATAAAGAGAGAGAGATTGGGGATGCTCGAAGTCGAGGGAGTTGGAAAGGATGAAACTTTGAAAGCTCGAAGCACTATNAACGAATGAAAACCGATTGATAAAACCGTCTAAAATCACACACATCACCCAACGGTAACTATCTATATTGCATGCACTTCAGTATGGATACAATGGCAAGACGGTAGGCTTGAGAAAGCCGATCAGGAGCAGAATGGCGGAGATGTCTTTATCAGACTCCATGAGAAAGCCCTTCTTAAAACTTTTATTAGAGTATGCCAGAGAAAAGTCAATAGAAAGAGTGTAGGGAAGATAAAGTTATGAAAGATAAGATAAAAAAGAAATTAAATACTGTAATAATTTTATCTGTTGGATTGACTATAATCAACGACACAAGACGATGAGCGAATTGTCCTACTGTGTGGAGTTCCGCCCAATTGTGTGGAGGTTCTTGGAGAAAATCGATGTCGTATGAAAACTCAGCCTTGAAATCAAACATATATCAACCATCAAGTAAATACTGGTTTGTTGCTCCACAGCTGAATTCATATTTAGCAAATTTTCTATACAGCTATTTCTGTCCCATATATAAGCTAAGATGAAAACAAAAACAAGATAACTCATCTGTTAAAATGAAAGTGATTCGAAAAATACCGCGATACATGTTACTCGATGTTAGTGTCGACCTGTTCTCTCACATCGGTAACGTAAAAAGACATCATTTCCCTCATGCTATGACATCATAGCTTCCTAACATGATACACGCGTGGGTAGCCTCACGTTTGGAGTTAGTAGA
>OVAU01004134.1:0-10399 GCA_900406315.1 Biscutella laevigata subsp. laevigata | reverse complement strand
TTGCATTCCACCCAAGAAGGAAGCTTACTCTGCTTTACTTATCTTATAGTAAAGTAGAGGTAGCGAAAAACCCTTCTTACCAAAGTTCTACCTGAGAAACAATTTGAGTTCTTTAACTCNAACTTTGCAACTCGTAAATGCCACTTGCAACCATCTTTTGCTCCCATACATTTAAGCACTAATAACTTCTTATTCGAGTTCATGATTACAATCTCAAAGCAATTGACATGTGCAGCTCTATAAACTAACTCTTGCACCTCCTCCTTAGTTTCAAACTCTTGACCAATTTTCAAATCAATGCCATCCTCCCATCCACGAGTTGAATAATCATTTCCTTGTACACAAACAGTATGATCCACCTCCCTCTCAAGAAAAGAGTTATCCATATCATGATTCAAATAATGATTTTCTTCTACAGGAGTAATTTCATCCTCTGCATTTTCCCCTTCCTTTTCGGTCTCAACGTTCTGCAATGTTTCCTGCCCGTAAATAGTCATTTCTCCCGCATTCTCCATTACCTCACAATCATCATTACCAGTTGAAACAAATCCATTATTTCTTCTTTCTATCGGATATAGTTCATCCCAATTATTCTCTAAAACCTCCACGTTCAATACAACACCATTACCTCTACTTGCATAAGTCAAATACCCGTAAACATCGTCATCATCCCTAATGTAGACCGGTTTGGATCTTCCATTTAGCATTGGAAGATAACTAAGCTTCAGCGTCTTAGTACCTTTGTCTTCCCCGATCTTATTCCATATTCCATCAATCACCTCACGGTATGTTATTTCTTCTTCTGTTTTTCTTACCATTAGTATACCTAACTCCTCTTCTATTCCAACTCATTCATATTCATTTCCAATCTTTGAATATCCTCACTTTATATCAAAGAATATGAGCGTCCTCACCATTTACCTGAAATATGAGACAATGGTACATTAATATAGTTTTTTTTGTTCTGTAGAACATCAGTAGAACCAGTACTACCATACCAATATTACTAGTATTACTAACACTACATAGCGTAACATACTCCTACCATTCATACTACTAGTACCAGTCGAACCAATATACCACTAAAACTATAAATACCAGTAGAACTGTAATCAAACTAGTAGGAATACTATAACGAAGTATAACGCTCTGTAAGACCAACAAGACCAGTAATACCGCGTTTATTATCTTCTTATATCTCCTGCAAAATTCTTTCTCAAACAAATGTCATACAATATCAATGTATTAACTAACAAACAAAGTCCTAATAGATCAAAACTCAATGAACAATAAATAGCCATTCACAAAAAGAGGTTCAGGAGTAGGCAAATCACGTTTATATAAGTATAAGAAGAAGAAAAAAAAAGAATGAATAAACTAATGTAAATTATAAATAATTATATGAGTATAAGAAGAAGAAAAAAAAAAGAATGAATGTGCATCTATTTTACCTTGATATTGCATAGCAAAGAAGAAGAAGAGAAGAAGACAAAAGAATAAGAAGAAAAGAATTGAAGAGAGAGAATAGATATGAGAATTTAATTTAGTTATTGTTTTAATTATATTTTTGTTTTTGTTTTTATATTTAAAAGAAGGGTAAAAATGAGTTTGTATAAAAATAGAGTGTAATATAGAATAAGTGATGTATGTGAGATGGATGGAATGTATTTGAGATGTTTTTGGCTTCATTAAGTGTTCTACATAACTTCATTCATCTCAAGTCCATAATTATTTTTTTTTATAAATTTTATATCTAAAATATATTATTAAACAAATTTATATTTACATTTTTAAATTAACTATTCTTATTTATACCAAAAATTTATTTTAATAAAAGTTTATTAAATATAAATAAATGCTCAACTTTTTTTATTTTTTAACCATAACTTATTCAGTACCATACAAAAATTTGTTTCTATATTAAAAAAATACTTAAACAAATAATTTAATAAATGTATTTCGTTAAGTTTTAATAACAATAATAATTTATATAGTTTAAGAGTTTTACTACTTACTTTTGTTGTTCAGATAATAATTTGTATTATCTTCTCACCAAATTTCATTATATTTTGGATTCAACATCAATATCAGAATTGAATAGTTGTGACGGATTGGGATAGAACTTTAAGTCAATACTTAGGCTTAAGTTTCACAGAAACTTAGAGAGAGAGAGCGACAAACTTCAGTAGCTCTGGTTTTACGATGTCCGACTATATGCCGGCGTCGTTTTTTGTTTTTAGCTTTAGTTTTTGTTTTAATAAGTGCCTCTGTATTGAGGTATTGTGGGTGGTGATGGTTTTGATGTAGAGAGGATTTTTGAGTGATTTTCATGGCGGTTCACTTTGCTATGGATTAGTTCGTTTTTTTGTTTTGTTTGCAGGATAGGTCATCTTCAAAGGAGCTCATCTGTTGTTGGTGCTGTCTTGTGTGGGCGTAAGATTTCGAAGGCTTGCTCGGAATTGATGATCGAGTTTCGTTCAGTGTTGGTTTCGATCCACCTACGTGGCAGTGAAAAATTCCACGTGGCTTTCATTCTTGGGTGGTGTGGAAGTGATGACGTATATATACATGTCACAATAATTTGGGGATCTCCACGTGGATGCAATTGAGAATATCTCCACGCATCATCAAGCGTGGTTGCAAGACGGTGTCTTTTTGGGTCTTATGGGCCATAAGCGTTTTTCTTTTGGGTTACAAAATATATCGAGTCTAGCTTGGATTCGTAAAGATAGATATATTCGCGTTTTAACCTGGGGTCGAGGCAGTCTAGTGGCGATATCTTCACCAACTGAAACTAAGGCTACATCGATGTCATATGCCGTTCGCATTACTCGCAATTGGGTTATACGGTTACACGTTTGCTTAGAGATTCCAAGCAACATCAGGAACTGATCACATTGAAAGCTGGAAACATTTCATCTGAACTGCATCGTTATCAACTCAAGTTCAGAAAATTCGGTTCAGGCTTTAAATTAAGAAGCATATACATTGATCCGAATTGCTCGATTACACTCTCATCTTTGTAATCCTATGACTTTCCATGTACTATGTTTTTTGTTATATTTTTAATGAAAGTATCAGTTCCATTAAAAAAAAAAAAAAAGAAAGAATAGTTGCGACGTTATGGCAACTATCATCATTTGATTGCCAACATAAAAATGAGTGACCGGAAAAATTATTAGCTAGGTCCATTCTAATATATTATTCTTTTTAATTTGATTTAGTAAATAAAGATTTTTGTAAAATTTCGGAGTAAATTAAATACGAAAATTACAAAAAAAATAAAGCAAATATAAATATTAATTTTAGAAAAATCGAATATCCGTTCCAACCTAAATATTCTCACATATATATGTTGAGTTGGTAGGTAGTGTGTACAAAAATTAAAAATTTAATTAAAAAACACTATAGTTTGTAATACAAATGGATAACATAAACAAAAAAAGAGGGATCCTATTAAATGCTAAAAAAAATATTTTATGGAATTATTCTTATTTGGTGGATAATAATCTATAAAAATTAAGCAATTTTGTAATTTGTTTTAATTTTATATTTTGAAAAATTATATTTATTCATATATAATAGTCTACAAAAATGAGATTTTTAAATTTTAAATTCTGTTTAAATCTCATTTTTATCATTATTATACAACAAATAAATATAAATTTCAAAGAAAAGAAATCTTATTTTTTTTTATGGTTTGGGCTTGTATATTCAACTCTAGTTTTAGTTTTCCTTTGAAGATTTTTTAACAAAAAAGGGCGATAGTAGGAGATTTCTAATCCTCTCTCAAATTTTCTCTCTCATCTCTCTTAAACTCTCTTTTTCATCAGTGATTCTCGTTAGGGTTTTTTGGTGGCGTGAAAAGCGGTGGAGAATTTCATATCGGACGTCGCTTGAGTCTCCTCATGTGTGCCACGCTTACCTCCTCCTCTTTTCAACATATGACTCAATTTCATTGTCGGAGGTGAGCCGTTTTCGCAGATCCTCCTTCACGCGATGGAGCACAAGGGCGCTCACTCTCTTCGGTGGCCGGATGTCTCTCGGTCTTGATCTCAACCGAGACTCTTGCTCGAGCTCCAATGGGTTCCGTCTCTACCTCGTCTTTTAGTCTGGAGCCAAGAGGAAGATATCTCAGATCTCTTTCACCGACGCTAGGAGGTGCGGTACTGGATCTTGTGTTGGTGCGGTGGTGGTGGGTGTGGCCAGCAAGCTTCCCGGTGGCGTAAGTTCCTCAGCCCAGTCAAAGTGTTTTCTCGGTAAATTGTCGTCTCTTTTGCAGATTCGTCCGGTCGAGTCTCATTCGCAGGTCTGTGGCGGAGCTGGCTTCTTCAACGACAAGTTATCTTTCTATTCACTCATCTCCGGTTAAGCGTAGGTTTCAACAACTGGCGGCCTTTGTCTCTTCGTCACTGTCGGTAGTAGATCCGAGGTCTAGGGAAGCGGCTAATGACAAGCGGTGATGGATCGATGGTTTCTCCCCTACGGCGACAACATTACCTAAGATAGTTAGTTCTAGAATTTTGGTTCTCTTTTGGGCTCATACCCTTTGGACTTTATATTCATGGTTGGGTCTTGTGGGCTTGTAATTAGCTCTAGTTTGAGCTTTCTTTTATTAAATAATGAAGAGGTTTTAACATAAGAAGAAAAAACATGAGATTTTTAAAATAATGAGATTTTTTTTAAAAAAATTAAGATTTTTAATATTGGAAAATTATATTTATTTAGTGGATATCCTCTTTTATATTAAAAAAGTTATTTGGGGCAACATATCAAACCCACAATTTTTCTACGTTTTTTAATTTTAAAAATTTAGTATCATAAACCTATTGTCAAATAGAATTATACATAATCATTTTTAGTTGATTATTATAATTCGTTGTCAAATAATATATTCTTATAAAAATTCGATATTTATAATTTAAATAAATACTTAACCTATTCAAAATCACAAAAATATTTTTTAAATAAAATATAACTTATTCAAATAAAAAATATATTCTATCCAATCTTTTCAATAAAAAGATGTTTATTTAAAATTCCATCGAAATATTGTATAAAAATAAATATATAAAATACAACTCAATAAATATATTTAATAAAATTGATGATAATATTAAAATTCGGCATAATTCGGATCCTAACCTAATTATTTTATATAAAAAAAATATGAAACAGTAGAACTATGTAATTTGAAAAATTGTGATTATTTGATCGATACTAATCGAACAAAAATAATAGAATTTTGTAATATACTACAATTTTGTATTAATCCAAAATGGATAATTGAAACTCCTCTTGCACTCTTAACCCGTATTATTCCATGACGGAGAATAAAAATTGTGACATATTAAAATTTTATAACAAAAGCATTTTAAAAACAATTTTTTTTACTCAAACATTGGGTTTTATCGCTAACTTTCAACAATTATATGAATAAATAATAGGGTAGGCGAGTTGTATCTCCCCGAAACTATCAATCACGACCAATCCACACAAATTTTCACCCTCTCGCTAATGCTACACACTTTTCAATTATCAAATCTGTTTCCTCACAGATTCAAAAATCGCGAGGTTTGTACACACCAACAGTAATAATTGAGTTGAAATAGCGAAAGCACTGTAAAATCACGTTTACCGTACAATAAACCGGTTGAATAAAGTTTACCCATTACATTTGGGTTTATTGTGTGTATTATAGGTTTAGTTTCTCAGAATTGGGTAAAAATCAAAAATCTAGGGTTTAGAGAGAGAGAGAGAGAGCGACATTGCAGATGATCGGTGAAGATGAGTAACGACTATGGTAACATCTCCTGTAACGACTCCGCTAAAGTCTCCAGTAACTTCTTCGGTTCTTGTTCAAGTGAAGGACCGATCGGGACATGTTTCGTCGAGGGCATTTCGGGGGACAATTGGTGTGGTGAAGAGGTTGGGAGGTTCACCTCTAGATCAAGAAGTAATCCTTATTGGAGATACTTCCGTTGTGAGTGAGCTGCAGCAGAGCATGTAAGAGATTTTAGTTTGAGTTTCGATTTAGAGAGAGGTTGAGTTAGATTAAGGATTCAAAATTGGATTGAGGTTTAGATTTTAGATTAAGGTTTCGAATTTAGTTTGAGGTTTTAATAGTGGAATTTAGCATATTGAATGGATTTAGCCTTTGGTTTTTCCCTTTGGTTTTAGCTTATAAACGATTATGACTATCGATTTTAGCTTAAGATGATAACGATGTGTTCTATTTGGTTTTAGCTTGTGAACGATAATCACGTTTTCAAATGGATGGATGAAGCTTATTACGATGAGCGTAAAAAGATAACCAAAACAGTGAAGAAGCTTGATGATGATATCAAGGAGATGAAAAAGTCCTCGCATGAGAGAATTGAAGACGAGGAGAGATTTGAGTATGACCTTGTCAATCACTTTGTTCGTAACGATATTGACATGGAAAAGCATTGGAAGAAGAAGATGATGATTATGTGTGTTGTTTTGGTCATCTTTGTTTGTGTCATGAATATAGTTTAACCCAAGTGTTGTTCTAAGTCTTATTGGTTTGAATTGAATGTGTATTTTGAACTGAATGTGTATTTTGAACTGATTTGTATTGACATTGTGTGCAAGTTTGAACTTAAATATGTATGTGTTTGGTTTACAATGTCTAAATATGATAGTTCCTAATAGAAATCATTATCTTAACCGTTATATGTTTTTAACACCATATCTTCCTAATAGAAATAGTTAGTTGTTCAAAAGACAATTCACGAGTTCTAAAAGATAGACTCGATCACAAAGCAAATATTCTTAATACAAGTCATATTCTAAAAGAGTTCCAAAAGACAGACTTGTTCTAAAAACAAATGATATCTGAATGATCCGATCACACAAGGGATTCTTGTGTTCCAACGAACTCGGTCATGTTCCAAGTTTGAGATTCTTGTGTTCCACCAACCTGAAACATAAAATATGAAGTTATAAACATACAATAACCGAAGAACCAAGAGTCTTGACTTCACAAACCTCTTTGTCTTTCTTGTGGTACTGAGCGTTGTGACCTTCTTGACCGCATACACGATAATGCATCACTCATTTCAGCTCTTTCGTAGGTCTCTTCGTTGGAGACTCATTGCGTCCTTGTTTCCTTTTGTTATCCTTCTTAGTGGGGTTCTTTTTCCTACCAGGTTCGGCTGGTACTGTAGGTTCAACTACAATAGGTGTATCACGCTGAATCCAAAACGGAGCAACTACAATAGGTTTATCACGCCGAATCCAAAATGGAGCACCTCGCAGCAATGTAGTCATGAACCGGTAACGTCTTGTCCATGAGTACAACATATGCATGCTCACATGGAATACCAGTGAGTTCCCACTTACGACAAGTACACGTTCGTCTCTCTAAACATTCCATGTGTGCTTCGATATATCCTACATTCTGAAGCCCTTTCATGCTCAACTTCTAGGAATCGTGTGGCATATGGTGTACACTCCCCAATATATGCATTTGCAATGATCGACCTCTTTGCAATTCTCCATTGCAAGTCTCTGAATTGTTTCAAGCATAGGCACAAATGGTTTCACTCTTGCTTTTCTGATGATATTGTAAAAAGACTCGGTGGAATTGTTTTCAACGTCTTCACAACAACTCCCGATCTTCTAGAAGGCCCTACACCACATCTTTGGTTTTGATCTCATCACATCATCATACACGATTGTATCATAACACCGGATCCTATCTAGATTCGCCTCAAATTCTGCTTCATTATAGCTCCATGCCAACCTCCAAACTAGAGGTTTCATGTCCGGTTTCTTCCCATGTTTTGTCTTCAGGTTGGCGTAAATGTGTCGACACACATCCTATGCTCGATTTTGGGCAACTCCAAATCATCTGCTTTTAGTATCCCCTAGAAAACCAATAAACAAATCAAAACCAAGATTAAGGAATAAAAACCAATAAACCAATCAAAACAAAGAAACATAGTATAAATACCTTTTGTCGATTTGAGATAAGTATGTAACCTTCACCAAGACATAAACCAAATACAATTGTCGTTATTCTCCACTTGCACAATAGCCCAAGCAATTGGGTATATCTTGTTATCACCGTCTCAACCAATAGCTACTAACAGTTGCCCTTTCAATCTTGTTTTCAGAAAACATCCATCAACTCCTAATAGTGGACGGTAAGTCTCCTTCCAAGCTCTCCTTAGCGGCTCAAAACAAACATAGAATCGAGAAAACACATCTTCTCCCGCTTCATTCTGAAACGTGTCAACGGCCACCGTTGATCCTGGATTCGATTGAAGAATTTCACGACCATAATCCTAATGTGTGCAAATTGTTCAGCATATTCCTTCTCGATCCACTTAAGCGTTGTCAATCGAGCTGTTTGACATTGAGGCCGTGAAGAGGTTATCTTCCATCTTACCTTTATGATCTCTTGAATCTTCATCGGCATCATATAATCTGGCTCTTCTCTTATCTGGTCTAAAAACAATCTTGCAATAACTGGAACTTTGAACGTCTCACACTCTCCAATTAGGATACATGTATGCTCACCCTTCAACACTTTAATCTTCCACTTATCCGACTTTCCATCAACTGAATAATACACTCTCCATTGACATGAATCTCCCATTGCACATTCGAATCCAAGCTTTGTTTGATCATATCTATATTGCTTAATGTTCCTCCCCGACCTAAGCGCATAATCTAACACTGCATCCTTGAACTCGATACCGTTATAGAACACCTGACCTTGTCTTAGATTTCCATCAACCTTACTACCCTCGTAGTACTCTCTCTGATACTCTCTCTGCTTATCATTTCTACCCTTAGCTTCGGATTCAGACTCATTTTCACTATCCGGGTAGACATTATGTCTAATTGATGCTTCATCTACAAACTGCTCCACTCTTGTTTGAATTTCATACTCATATCTTCCTCTAACTTCATCCTCATCAAGAGCATTTCCGTTCTCTCCCATAATCAAAGCTTGTCCTCTGAAATAAGAATCGAACCAACCTTAACACACCAAATCGTTACAGAAATCCACTAAAACAAAACCGAACATATACTTAACACATCAAATCATTGAGAAAACCAAGCAAAATCAACAAATAAATCGAACAAAATATACAGAGAACTCTCGGAAATCACATAAATAAAAACCGAAATCATCGTCCAAGAACAACAAAAATCAACAAACGAAAGCTAAATCATGACATGCACAACATCATAGGGTTCAATTACTTACTCCATTCTCGCCAAATCGAAGTTCAAGTTTCGAGTTTGGTTCTAGTGAGAGAAAGAAGGTTCCATTTCTTGAATATATTCTCGCGACATAAAACATAACCTTCGGTTGCATAATCAGCTTCTGAGTCATACGAGTCATCGTCTGAGTCATCCGGCAAGCCAAGGCACCAGTCTCCATCATCCTGAGCTTCCATCTTCTCTATCCACTTCAACTCTTCTTCCTCTGCTTCATTACCGCTGAAAAAAAAACACTATTTTAGAATTCAAATTCTCCTTTTTAAACGAAGCCTACGCAAACGATGATGAAGAAACCTTGTTGATGAAAAATCCGCCACAAATGTTATCCCAGGTCTTTCTTTTTTCAGCTTCTCCAAAGGAAAGCTACATCAAGAATTGAATCTACACATTTCAATGTGCCATTAGGAACACAACATGAACACAACCTGTGTTGTTGTGAACCTCATTTGGTAAAAATAAGAGAAGAATATAAATAAGCAAATGAAGAATCAATCTGTTACTTTGGTTTCATTGATCTCTTCTTGCCATGCGAAACTAAACCACGGTTATTTGAAACATCCTATTGGAACAAATGAAGAAGAGAGATTATGAGCAAACCAAGTTATCTCTTCTATCTCATCCAGACAACTTGATATCATTTGGATAAGAAATTACAATGTGCCGAATGGATTTGAAGTCTCCAGCGAGAAGCGTGTTGAGAGTTCAAGACTGTGATGTAACAACGAAAATCTTTTACCTCCTATGCAGCTATGTCCCAAATCCCTAGCATCAAAAAGAATTTCAGCTCTGAGAAAATTTGCTCATAAATACTGTGGGAGAATTGCGCTTATTTAACATATTTTTCCAAGCAAATATGATCCTGTGTTTAGTCCTAATGTACCTGTCACACAATAAGTCGCTTGAGCAAACCAAAGAGTAAATAAAACTAAAAGCTTCACAGCAGAAAAGCTTTACCATGAAAATCAGAGTTCTCTAAGAAGAGGTTCTCTATTAAGCGGCACTTTGCTAATGACTTAAAAAACAGCTCAGATGGGCTATACCTGTGGCATGAAACACGAAATAATGAGAGAACATTGCATAAGGCATTAGCGGAAGTTAAAGTGGACAGACTGATTGAAGTAGTAAAACAATCAAAAGC
>OVAU01004133.1:0-10400 GCA_900406315.1 Biscutella laevigata subsp. laevigata | reverse complement strand
TTTAAAATGAAAGCAAGTATGGAGAGGTGTTGGAGTGTAATATTGAGTATGAAATCAGCCCTATGATGCAATTTTTTTTTTTCTCTTGTAATATCCACTATAATAATTTTTATGTCTTTTTCTAAACTAACAAGAGAAATAAAAACTAAAGTTTATGGTAACACAAGAGTTGCGTCCAAATTTCCAATTATTTTAGTTAATTAACTCACATTCATGTTATAAAACTAATTTTCAAGTGAAAGCTAGTGCCTTCATTCTCTCTCTCTCTCTATATCTCTTTATTGGAGAAAAATGTTTTTTAAGATAAGAAAATATGTTTGGGATGAGAGCCAATCTCCTAAAAGCAGTGACATTATCTTTGGATGATGTATCTGCACCTCTTATATACTTTTTATGTATTATTTTATTTTGTAAAATACTTACGTTTATGTCACTTTTTTCTAAATATAATGTTGTTTTTATACTCATATAACTTGTCTTTTATGCATGTCCTTTTTTAACATAACCCTAATCGGTTAATCCTCAATGGTACGATATTTAACTCACTTACGTTTTACAAAATGTATCCATTGATGCTTATAGTATGCAATTAGGGGAAATTCATCCAAAAAGTATATATATCTTATTTTTTTACATAATTAAAAAATATTTGCAATTTATACAAACATATTTATAGATATTACGATTTTTGACTAAAATATTATTCAATTTCAATATTTATACTATTTATTTTAAAAATAAATTTCCAAACAATTTATCACCAGTAAAAATGCTTTATTCAAATATCATGAATTCCAGATATATATGTCGACTATATCATAAACTAATGTGTTATCATCTAGATTCGAACCTAAAATATCTGAATTATTATGACAAACAAAAATATATGGACTATTCTTAAACCAGTTTAACACCACCAAAATATTTTTTTAGTGAATGTGAATATATTTTTTAAAATGAAACTAGGAACTAAAAGTTTGGGTTTTTCAAAGTAATAATTTTCTTCTGCTTCTTGAAAATTCTAATTAATTTATTAGTATATAAATGCTGACAAACACCAAAAAAAAAAGACTACATTTTGACATAGGTTACTTAACAAGAAGAATGAAAAATTGATTTTGGTCTTCAATGCTGAAGGGAATTAATTAGTCCAGTAGCTGAAATTGTTGGAACTATATATAGTTGAAAATGACAATCTTCAAATGGTCGAGATAAATACTTGAAGAGTTGAGTCAATCTATAGTTTGGCTTAGATGTTGATGTTGATTTTTCTTACCACTCATGTTCTTTTTCACACAGCCATAGGTTAAAAAAAAAGTGTTGTAAACAATTTATGTTTCAAGTTTATTACAAAGAATGTAATAATTGTTTTTCTTAGACTAATTTTACATTCGTATTTGACCTGCTTTTTTGTTAAAGTTTGGTTTTAGTTTTTTTTCACTCCATATTTAATAATATATCTCTCTCTCTCTTGTTCTTTCTTTGGAACAAGAACAAAAAGCTAAGCCTCTCTCTCTCTCTCTCCCCATCCCATCAAAACCTCCATCTCCATCTCTGTCTCTTGTATAAAAGATAATCTCTCTCAAGTCTTTCAAACGATTCCTTTCTCTCCTCTCTCTCTTCACCATGACTGATCCTTATTCCAATTTCTTCACAGATTGGTTCAAGTCTAACCCTTTTCATCATTACCCTAATTCCTCCACTAATCCTCCTCCTCCTCCTCCTTCTCCTTTCTTCCTTTTCCCTCACCTTCCACCGCCGCCACCTACTCCTCCTCCTTCTCCTCCTCTCCGTGAAGCTCTCCCTCTCCTCAGTCTCAGCCCCGCCAACAAACAACAAGACCACCATCACCTTCAAGAACCACCTTCAACCTCCATGGATGTCGAATTTGATCATCATCACCATCAAGATCATGATCATAATCTTGATGACGTCACCGTTGCTCTCCACATAGGTCTTCCAAGCCCTAGTGCTCAAGACATGGCCTCTTTGCTCATGATGTCTTCTTCTTCCTCCTCCACTCATCATCATGAGAACATTAACCACAACAAAGATCTAGACACCGACTACTCTCACGCTGCCGTCAGAGGAGGAGGAGAAGATGAAGATGAAGATTCACTCGGTGGTGAAGGTAGTTGTAGAATCAGTAGACTCAATAAGGGTCAATATTGGATCCCTACACCTTCACAGATTCTCATTGGTCCTACTCAATTCTCATGTCCTGTTTGCTTCAAAACCTTCAATAGATACAACAACATGCAGGTTCTTTAACTTCTTCCATTAATCTCTGTGTATACGTTTTCAATAATTTCGTTTTTTCTTCCAATTAAATTGACTTTCTTTCTTCATTTTTAGACTAAACCCGTAAGGTGAAAACCAAAGAAAATGTGTTAACAAAAACGTTTTCACCTTTTAATTAGTAAATATATATATATATAATAAACTGTTTCTCAAATCAATCAGAGTACGTGTCTTAGCTCACTGATGCATGAATAAATCATTGCATTACAAAAAACCGAGAGACTTGAGAGACTGTGAAGACTGAAACTGAGATTTAACAAGACAGTAAATGTTCTTTATGTCTTAAGTACTTTCAGAGTCTCTGTGGCTTTGCTGTTTTTCTCCATTGTGTCACCCTTATTTTCATATGAGTGTCTTTTAATATCTAACGTGTAAACTATGAGTAGAGTCATACAGATTCACGTACAGATATTCAATTACATATTGAGTAAAAAGAGAAAAAAAATCAGTTTATATGTAGAAATATGTATGTCTTCATTCGATAATATCTTGTATTGAAGATAAACTTATAAGCATCTTGCTTTTTTCGTATTAGATGCTTTTTGGTCTACACTTGATTATTTTGTTCACTTAAACATGCATCTATTATTAAATTATTTTTAGTTTATGAAATCTGTTTCTATAATTTAATTACATTACACCATTTTCCCAACATTTTTATAGGATGAAATCTTGTTTTCTTCTTACACATGCTTTGAGTCGGATCTATATATGAAGACACATCCATTTTTTCTAGGACGGCTAAAGAATAATACATTATAGCTAAAGTTTCAAGACCCGTAGTCATACGTATGAATGTTACCATACATTTTATTTCTCGAGTTCAAAATGTACGTGTCGATGTTCTTGCTAAAAGGTACATAAATACATACTGGTTTTCTATGTAGATCATAACTCTTTAAGTGACGAGAATCTTAAGATCACTGCCTACACAATCAATCTTGATTACGAAATAGAGTTAGTTGACAAAAAGACCATACGTGATCACATATATATGATTTTGTTTTGTTTACAGATGCATATGTGGGGACATGGATCACAATACAGAAAAGGACCTGAATCTTTAAGAGGAACACAGCCAACAGGAATGTTGAGGCTTCCATGCTATTGTTGTGCACCTGGCTGTCGCAACAACATTGACCATCCAAGAGCAAAGCCTCTCAAAGACTTTAGAACACTTCAAACACATTACAAGAGGAAACATGGTATCAAACCTTTCATGTGTAGAAAATGTGGAAAAGCTTTCGCAGTTCGAGGAGATTGGAGAACACATGAGAAGAATTGTGGTAAGCTTTGGTATTGCATTTGTGGATCTGATTTCAAGCATAAGAGATCTCTTAAAGATCATATCAAGGCTTTTGGGAATGGTCATGGAGCTTATGGTATTGATGGGTTTGATGAAGAAGATGAGCCTGCTTCTGAGGTAGAACAATTAGACAATGATCTTGACTCCATGCAATCCAAATAATAGCTTATGTAAGTTGGTATATAAGTACTTAGTAATTTGGTATATATATATTAATTATAAAATTACCTAAACCTATGAACCATGTTTTGATGGAGGTAAGAGCTATATCATCTAATTGATCAAAGAACAAAAAATGAATCAAGATCACTTGGAGAATTTTCAAATTGTATCTATAGCTTTCTGGATAAAATTTATTACAAGACAATGTAGAAGTTTTTCTAATGAAGTTGTCCGTGATTTCTATTTGTATTATATTATTTTTGTCGTTAATTTTACATTTTGTTCTCTAATGAAAAAATCACAAACATGTGAATTTTCTTTGTTTGGACATATTTAATTACTATTATTAAAGTAGATGCCATACATTCATGCACGAATTATATTTTACGAATTTTCTCTAATATACCAAATTTAAGATCAAGTGAAATTTTCCAAATTCTAAATTAGTATTATAAATATATATATATATATATATATATATATATTCTGTTTTTTTATTCCGAAAGGATATTTGTTTTCTGGTGGAGTTATCTTTTTAAAATGATTTGTATAGGAATACTTGAATAATGATAGTTAATTGTGTAGTGACATCATAGAGAATAATGAGAGAATGGACACTAGAGAATATTACTACTCAAGTGCAGAACTTTCTTAGTATGACCAAATATCAATTTATACATTATCTTTCTGTCAACAAATCATACTTTTCTTTATTATTTTTAAATTATGTGTGATGCTATTATGTAATATGGGTTGAGGAAATTACTCTTTTATATATATATAATAACCAACAGTTAAAACACTTCAATTATTTATTGCATGGTTTGCCAAATACCTCGTGTGGTTATAATATTTTAATATTTTGTAAGAAATTGCTTAATATTTTTATAAAAATTGTTAATATATATTTCAATACTCGAAAGTTAAATGCACAACGTATATAACATACATAATTTTAATATATATATATATATATATATATATCTGTGTGCGTATATTACATTAATTTTCAATCAAGACTTGTGTTGGATTCTTTTTGATAAAAGTTTCCTATATGTACTTTATGTTCAGACTGATTTTCAATTTAGAATTTTTCATTTGTAAACGTGTATGCATATATAGTTTTGTTGTGCGTGTGAGTTTGATGGTAATGTAGAATTCAAGATCCGCTTAGGATCTAATTATAGCTAAGATTACTGTTAAAGAGAGGTTTTTCTTCTTACAAAAGAGCTTTTCAATATGCTCTTCCTTTTTTGTTAGTGGAGATATATATATATATGTATATATTTGTATTTGGTCGTTGGAGGATTATTAATTACACATCTTTATCTAGATATGATTAACTTTTGAAATTTATCTTAAAAATTGAAACCAAAAGATAATCTTGATTAATTTAGGAACATAGAGATTGACCTAAATTTCGAAAGGTAAGAATAAAGAGTACTAAAAATATTCCGTTATGATAGATGTAAATGCATACGTATGCATGGAGTCATGTATGTATACAAACGTAGATGAAGGGGCAAAAAGTAATGTGAAGAGAGGAGAGATTTAATGAAAAAGAAACAAAAGAGAGAAGAGAGAGTGGAGCCCTAAAGGGTGTGATGGGTTGGGCAGATTTGGGAGCAAAGATTGATGGTATCAACAGTCCTTTCTCTCTCTCACTCACTGTTATTTGATTTGACATCTCATTTTATTTTCTTTGACCATCTCTCTCTCTCTCTCTATACACACACACTCGCATACAAATGGGGCACAACTTTCATCAACTCCTCCAATCAAAGAAATTGTGCTTGCTTCTTTTGTATATTCATATCATATTCAAGATTACAAATCTATTTTTTCTCTAATCTATTAGAACCAAATCTTAAATGTTACATAGTGTCCCTATCACTTACCCTAATTTAAATGCATTTAAACCATATGAATTTCTTTTTTTTTGTTTAATGTAATTTCTTAGATTATGTCTATTTTGTTGTTAGCCCAGTGATAATCTACTAGCAACAGTATATACTAGATGAGTGTTTCGGCTCTCTATCTCCGCAACAAAATCATTTTTAATAAGATTACTAGAGTTGAGCGTACACCATGTACGGGTATTTTTAAAAAAAATTAACATTAACTATTATCTAAAATAATAATAGCAATGAATTTTTTTATTTATGATAAGAAACTAAAACTTTAAGATTGAGAGATAAGTTGTGAAGATAATGGTTAATTTAGAATATTCATTTTTATTTATTGGTTGGTTGATATGTTAATAATAATGTAGATATATAATTTATTTTATTTTGTTAATTAAGTTACAAATAAAATGGTACAATATAACTCTATATGAAATTTTAATGTTTAATCTAATTTATTTTAATTTTTTATAATGTTGTTATACTTTTATATTTTAGAGTTTAATATATATATATATATATATAATGCAATATTTCTGATTTTTAAATATGGAACAGATTTATAATTTTAGATTTTAATGTTCGAATTAAATAAGAGTTTAACCATGATTATGATTTATGCAATATTTTTTATGATCTAATTAAATTAATTTTAAATATTATGGATAAATATTGTTAGGATTTTATATTAGTTATAAAGATATGGTAAAAATATAAAATATTTTTGAACCATCGACCCATATTAAATTATCAGTGGGAATTTTTAATTTAATTCAATTATATATGTTGTTAGGATAATTTGTCCATTATGACTATTTGTGGTTAATAAACTCTATTTTAATATAATAGATATTTGGCTAAAGTTGAGCCCGCGAAACGCGGATAATTTTATTTTGAAGTTTTAGCAACTAACTTTTTAGATTATAAAAGTATTATAATATCTAATAAGTTAAAGCATTGTTGGAATTGATATTAGTTTTTAAATATTGTTGTGACTGATATTTATTTTAGAAAGTATCGTTAGAATTTGTGAAATTTATAAGGAAAAATTTATATTTAAAAAATATTTATTTAATTTAGATAAGCTGAACTTATTACTAAAACTGGTAACTGATTTAAAAAAAAAAGTTAATGGTGTTTTGTGAATATTGTGATTTATATAAATAAATTCAGTTAATAATAAAGATTTTACCTAACCTTTAACCTATAATCTTGCAAAAATACGTGAATGTTTTATATATTATTTTATTTTAGTTCGATTAAATATTTTATGTTATAGATATATAATATCTAATTTTATTTATCTAGTCATTAAATGAAATGATTCACTATAACTTTTTTAAGTAGATAATCTCTACTTTAATATAATAGATATATAGTTACTAGACCGGCTTTTGATCTAGAAAGAAACGAAATGTAAAATTTCTCATTAACTAAAAAAGGAATTATAATGTATGTTTCTTATTTACAAGTCCATACTAAAATAAGCTAAAGCTAACATAAGCTTAACAGAAAAATGTAAATAGCATGCAAATTAAAAAAAAAAAGTACACAACCTAGTGAATCTGTATTAGTATGATTATTTTGTTATTGTTGGGGTTCGAATTCGGCAGATTACGAATTATAAATTATTTTTGATAAAAAAAACCATACATATTAATAAAATATTATGTCAATTTGATCTAGGCATAAAATAACATGAAAATATGAATTTACAAACTATAGTAAATGCGAGGGTTTATAAGAACCGGTTTTTTAGCATCAAATTCATGAAAAAAATATGAGAGTGGTATATATAATAATGTATGAGTTGATTAACATTGGCTACAAGCCGAAACAAAACAGTAGATAAGATCTGAATAAGTTATAAACACACACATGCACAACTTTAAATAATGGATGTAGCGATTCAGACAACATTTATTACCAATCAATTTCCTACCCCTTTGTTGGGAGAACTAGACCATCCCTAGCTACGTACCTCTGATCTTCCTTTGACCCATCTCATCTTCTCAACACTTCTCCACAAACTTCTATCGATTGATATATAAATAAGCATTCATTAATTGGTTCATATTCAATGTTAGTTCATCTTCTATATGCAGTAACATGTAAGTCATGCGTTTGACAATTTAACATGTAAGTAGCAAAATGTTAAATTGGTTTAGAAAACTTCTAGGTTAAAATTTCTTTTTTTTTTGGGTGAAAATGTTAAGTCTTGTAGGTTAAATTGTGCTCACTTAATATATTTTTAGACTCTATATATAATGACTTCAATAGTTTGTAAATCAGTAATTAAAAAAAGGTAGTAGTGATTAAAAGCAAAAAGAAAGTATTATGTTTTGATATAATTATATAGAGAAACTATATTGTAACTAAAATTTGACAATCTATTATATTAAAACATAATAAATCTACCAAAAAAATTCATAATTAACCATTTCATTTAATGACTAGACAAATAAATAAATTAAAATATTAATATTTTTCGTTTTTTATGTTTGAATAAGGCAAATAATATTGTTACATAATTTAAACTTATTTTTCAAATTTTAATGATTATGAGATATCAAATAAATATCTCAAAACAAAAATTGGTATGTTCCAACCGAATCACATAATAAAAATATCTTGAAGATAAATATCTAAGAATTAATATATAAATATATTTAACCTGTACATGACACGAGATATATTCTAGTAAAATATTAAATATTAATTTTGTAGCTCACTATCTAAAATTCTAATTTATTTAGAAATTTATCTAGTTAGAGGTTTAAAACATTTCACATATTCATATATAGATCACAAAAAGGTAAGGTAAATCTTATAAAAATAAATGAAAAATTATAGATATTTGTAATTGTAAAGTTTTCGAATCTCGAAACTGAATGTTTCTGTGTGAGTGTGCATATAACAAGACATTTTAAAAATCTGAGCAATATATATTTAGATTTCTCTGCTGTTGCCGGAAAGAATTCGAACATTAGACTTCGCTTTGTTCGGTNTAAAAATTTTTTTTTTTTTTTTTTTTTTTTTTTGTTAGTGACACCCAGGCAGACGTGCCCTCGGCCAGAAGGCTTGGGGCGCAACTTGCGTTCAAAGACTCGATGGTTCACGAGATTCTGCTGTTAAATTAACTAATAGTACATTTTATTAAACCTATGTTTATACATTGGTTGTTTTTAACGTAGACAAATTTTTCTTGTCTGAAAAAATATTGAATAAAAGCCTTAATTTCTGCTTTTTTAAAATCCCAAAGCTATATTCTAAAATCTGTTAAAAAAACGAAATCTTAATTACTTTACAATTTCCTATGATCATGTCGAGAAATTCTCAAATGTATAAACTAATAACTCAAATTTATTAATGTATTTGTTACTGTTCATATTCCAAGGCTGATCTTGAAGGAGACAGCTTTGTCTGCCGTGGCTCAAATCTCCATCCCATACACTGTTTTTTGTAGTCTATTTTTGTGTTTATGTAAAGAAAAATATTGTTTTTAACGTATTCGTTTTGTCAATACATATACGTAAAGATGTAAGATTTGATTATTAATTGATTTAAGTGGAACATAAAGAAGATTAATGTAGCTATATATGATTTTTCGACAACTTTGTTTGAAGGAGGACCCAACATGCAAAGAAAAAGTGAGAAAGAGGCCAAATTGAGCTTGACTCATGATTAATCACGGGTACCTCAAAAGAGCAAGCAATAAAAATAAAGGAATATTTTAATTTTTATATTTCTTTTCAGAAGAATAATTGCATAAAACATATATTTTATCCAAAAACGATAATATATATATTATATTTGTATGAAGTATATTACATCTAAATTACCATAATATAAGGTTTCTTTATTAAACACAAGTTAAAAAAGACAACATGAAACTGTTAAATTGAGATTCAAATTATCTTCATAATTTGAATTCGAATTAAGTATTTTTTATAACTGTTTTGTGGTCTAATAAAAAGGTTTAAAGTTAAATTGTATGTGTAATATATATAATCAAATAATTTACCGTCTGAAATTTTCGTTTTGATCTCATTTTAACAATTAACACGAAAATAAGTTTGAAATAAAATTTATTTTCAAAACTATTTGTTCGTCTATATCAATTATATATATATATATATAATATAATATAATGATTTATGTTAGTGCCATTATTATGTTATTACCTATCAATATATTTGTTTTTAATATAGTCTAATGAGTTTTACAACATTTATAATAAAAATATGATCCATTTGGCTAAGAAAAGTTATGATATTTATAAAACATTTTATTCTTGTTACACAAGATATAATAAAATTGTTAGAGATAGAGGTCTCTGGTTAGCTCGTGAAGTCGTGATGATTGTCCGAGAGTGTTCTTTTGTCCATATTCATTATTTGATCAACTTTATTTTTTTTCTCTACTCCTGTTAAAGCTATTTGATCATCATCATGCTTTGTAGATTCTCCAAGTTGTATGTTGTGTTGGGTTTCTTTCGCCAGCGAATATTATCCCATTGGAATTCAAAAGTTCAATAGACACAATATATTGCAAACCACTTTTTCTATCACCTTTTGTGTCTTAGTATTAACATTTAACCAAAAAAAATACATATATTAAACTTAAAACCTCACTATTGATAAACAGGATTTTTCGCCCCTCTACCTTAATGTAGGACTAGTAAAGCAGAGTAGGTTACTCTTTTGGGTGGAATGCAATTTGGATGC
>OVAU01004132.1:0-10400 GCA_900406315.1 Biscutella laevigata subsp. laevigata | reverse complement strand
CATCTCTGCCGATCCAGTAAGAGAAAAAACCCTGTTGTTAACCATTGGAGACAAGTTTGAAGAAAAGACTAGCAATGTTAAGTCTAGTCGAGATANGACTAGCAATGGTAAGTCTAGTCGAGATAAAAAGTGGAACGAGCTCAAGAGAGCATTGCTGCAAACGATGGAGAACTTCCAAGCCCAACATGTCTCAAACGTCACGATCATTGAGGAGCTTCAGGACAAGTTTTTCATGTTCTAGAGGGGTTATAAACCACCTTGAGCATTGTGAAAGAAAGTCAAGCTAACGACTTTAAACAAACTCACTTGGGAGGAAGTCCCAAGCTATCCTTTATACATATTCGTTCTTCTTCATTTGAACTCGTTCTTTTCGTTTTAGTTTGAACTTAGTTTTCCTTTTGTTTGCGTTTGGGATTTTAAATCTTTGCAGGTTTATAGATATTCTGGTCTACTCGTGACTGAATCCACCAATCCCGGAGAAGGTGTTTTTCAGCAAGGATCAAACGAGGAACGAGGAAAGATGGCGAAACGTGATTCGGGAACCCGGTGTGACTGTTTCGGGCATCAATCCTAGTCAGTATACACTGGTATAACCTCTCAGAATTTTAAAATTCTTGAAGCTTATACAGGTCAGCATCCCGGTCTATCTTGACCGGGATGAATCCTTCTGAAAACTTTCGTGAAACCATCCCATTGTCTCTATCCCGGTCAAACTGACCGAGATCGAGCTTCAACAAGAGTCCCTGTTCATGTAGGTATGCCTCCACCGCTTGTAAATAAGCATGTTTCATTTTCTTTGTTTTCTTTACCTCCGGTTCTTTCTCTAAATTTGGCTCCCACCGAGACGGTGTGATTTAAGTTTGGGGGAAGAACCACCTTCGGCCTAATGTCATTTTTTGTTTTGATTTTTATTTTCCATTGTATATACTTATGTCTTTATAAAAACCAAAAAAAAAAAATCGAAACATTTTAAGAAAAACCAAAATTATTTGCATTTATTCGGGTTTTTCATATAGTTGCATCGCATATGTAGATAGGCTCGAGTCGCATGTAGATTGCATTGCATTCCATTTTTCAAAAGAAAACCAAAGCGTTTGAAATCCTCGATCATCGAATATGGCCTAGTAGCCTCGAAGCGTCTCGAAGTCTATAGCCTTAGAGTGCTTAAAAATCTTTGTCATTGGTATTGAAGCTTGCTAGACTTTGTTGTTTTCATGATTATTGGAGTTTAATTTCGATCTATAATTAACATGATCATACACTTCTTCACTTGTGTTTTATGGCTTCTAACATTTTCAAGCACAATTTTGGGCAATGCAACCGAAACACTTTTAGCCCGGCTTGGTCGTTCTCACTTTAAGGACGATTCCCTCTCACCCACTACTACCTTGACCTAAACACTTGCGAGTTCATTCTTA
This sequence comes from Biscutella laevigata subsp. laevigata, assembly GCA_900406315.1. NCBI lineage: Eukaryota > Viridiplantae > Streptophyta > Magnoliopsida > Brassicales > Brassicaceae > Biscutella > Biscutella laevigata. The sequence continues at coordinate 8,982 of OVAU01004132.1, read as the reverse complement.
TTTTAGTGCTTGATAGTTTTGAAAAATCTTGCAAGATTTAGAGCGGCATTAGAAGCATCCATCAAGGGTAGCGAGGTAGAATAGGCTTGGAACGAAACTGAAAAATGTTTGGGTATATCTAGGACTTGATATCATTCGGTTCAAGGATAGCTTAAGTTGATCTTGCCTAATGTTGAGATGGGTTGTTTGGAAAAAGAAAATGAAAAGAAAAAAGTTTGGTACAAGGGAAAGAAGAAGAAAAACACCAAGAAAAAGAAAAGAAACTCAAGGAGATAACCAAAGTAGTTGTGACTCAAAGCATGTGGAAAAAAGAAAATTACCTCAAGAAGAAGGCATTACACAGAAAAGAAAGAATTTAAAAAGTATACATTGTCTTGGAATAAAATAGATGCTAAGAAAACAAGAGTCAAGCATTAATCAAATAAAAAGATCCCTTGAAGAAATATGAAAATAGTGTATGTTTAGAAAAAGTTAAGTGGGTGGTCTAAGATTGAAGTTTGGGAGTTGATGCATGCTTAATATGATATGCCCCATTGCTCTTTATCTTTCTCGCTTTTACTATAATCTCTTCACTTCACGAGAGAAACCGCATTACAAATGACCTCATGTCGTGTGGAACCTTTCTCTTTAGCTTGAAGTCCCCTTTTTACCAAACCAAATGAAGCCTTGTGTTGAAGTTTTGATCATGTTTCACGCTCAATCATGAATGAATGTAGGAAAGCAACTTAGGATTATAAAGTGGATTGTCTTGGCTTAGTAATGATAGTGGATAGCAAATTGGCTTAGATGATGAGACAAGTAGTTGTGCTTAGTTGAGAACGCTCTGCTCGTTGGGTTTTGAGTTGTTTGGTTTTTGTTTTTCATACCTCTTCTCTTTGCTTAGAATTTGTTTTGCTTGAGGGCAAGCAAATGATAAGTTTGGGGGAGTTGATATGTTGTATTTTTGATCGTTTTTAGGATTCGTTTTCATTCGTTTTAGGTTGCATTTAGAGTCCTTTACGTCTGTTTGCATTGCATTTGCATGTTTCAGGTGGCAAACGAGGGTTGGTTGAGATTCGAGTCAAAAGGGGCAACATTTGGAGGACTTAGGCAATTCAAGAATAAGGATCTGGTTCCAAAGCTAGATCTCGGCCAACCATCCCGGTCTCCTTGACCGGGACTCTCTCTACGGCCAAGACAGGCACATACTCCCGGCCAAGATCCCGGTCAAGCTAGACAGGGATAAATCTCCCTATCTGTATTCAAGCTTTAGTCCCGACGAAGCTATCCCGGTCTCCCACGTCGGGATTCTCCCCCTAATTCAAACAGAACACATAGTCCCGGTGTGGGTCCCGGTTACTCAAGGTCGGGAAGTTTCTTACAGACCAATCTCAAGACATCACCCGGTCGACACATCCCGGCCTAGGTCAACTAGGCCAGGATCATCTCTCGATCGACGAACAAAACCAAGGGTCCCAGTCAGATTTGTAATCGATCCCGGTCACCGGGATGATCTCTCGCGAAAGGTCCTTCTATAAATAGAAGGAACCCTATTTTTAGAAACATATGTTCTATTTTAGTTTTCCTTTTAAATTCTCTCTAATCTTTTGTGAATCTTGGTTTCTACTACTCTAATCTATCTATTTGCTCCTCTAATCATGTTTATCTTCCTTGTGCTTAGTGTAGATTTCATGGTTAGTGAGTAGTTTCTTAGCTAAGAGAATGAATTAGGTAGATTAGGGTGGTTTAGTGATTGTTCATACTACTTATGGCTTGTAAGCAACATATCTTCACTTAAATGATGGTCTTAAGGCTAGAACGGAAGTAGCTAATCAATTCTAGAACTTAGGCATTTCTCGCCCGGAAGGTGTTCGATGAAATACCCGAATGAATCTTTTAAGTGCTATTTGAAGCCTAATCAAGGGATTGTGCTAGAATCATTTAGTAATTGCATGGACTAGAGTTTATTGCTTGATAATTCATACATTTAGTCAAGGGATTGTACACTTGTATGTTGTGACAAAGGGGTTCATACCAAGGGATTGGATTTACCTAAACTAGATAGTTCCTAGATTAAGGATAAACATCTAGATGTTATTGTTGAGTAGTATGCGTAAGAAGTAAACCACTCGAGTCGATAAACTTAGTCCATTTGCTTAGTATCTTTCCTTATTTGCTTAAATCGGTTTTGTTGACTTTAAGTTGACTTTCATTATAATTGCAATCTAGTAGTTTATGATAGACTTGTTTAGTGACAAAACAACTTCTATTTATCACCCAAACATATCTATTCTATCTATAGAATTTGTGTGTAATCAAACTTCTGAATTATGGTTCGACTAAATCCCTTTTACTTACCATCAACACTATACTACATTTGATTTAAATAGATATTAGTCTTCTCTTTAGTTCAATAAGGAGAAGGCAAAATATATCTTTATCATGAGTCGACATTCCCATTTTCAGAGCCAAAAAAACCTCTGACAACATCTTCCACAGACCCGGTAAACAGTCCTTGTTTTGATGAAGATTATCTGGTTTTGTCATCACCTGTGCAGGTTCCAGTCCCTCCAATACCTATACTGGAGCCAACACTAGTTACATAACCAGCTTCCTTGACTGTTGACAACGTCATTGACTCTTCTCCACCTGTCGTGATCCCACCAGCACATTTCGAATCACCCTTGTCGGAGTTAAATGAGCCTTTACCTCCGGGGAGTCCTACATTACCTGAAACTGTGTCACTTGAACCTCCTATATCACAACCAATTCCTACTGCTGATCCTCCGGTCGCACAACAGCTGGGTCGAGGTTGTCGACAAAAACGAGCTTCCTCTAAGTTTAACGATTTTGTTACAAACACCATATCACTTGGTTTAACGAAAGCAATATTTGATGATGCTTGGTATCCAATAGCTGATTATCTGGATAGCTCAAAATTCTCAGCTAATCATCGTGCTCTTCTTGTTGCCATTACTGCAGGTGTTATCCCACGCACCTATAATGAAGCGATTGAATCAGACTCTTGGCGGGTTGTTATACGTGGAGAAATAAGAGCTCTTGAGGAACAGGAAACTTGGACAGTGGTGCCTTTACCTCCAGGCAAGAAAGCTTTAGGATGTAAATGGGTATTCACATTGAAGTATCAGTCTGATGGCTCACTCGAACGTCATAAAGCGCGGTTGGTTGTACTCAGTAATAATCAAACTGAAGGTCTTGATTATCATGAGACCTTTGCACCTGTCTGTAAGATGGTTACGGTGCGTACATTTTTGCAAATGGTTGTCTCTCGTGATTAGGAAGTACATCAAATGGATGTGCACAATGCTTTTCTTCATGGGGATTTAGACGAGGAGGTTTATATTCGGTTTCCACCTGGGTTCCGAATAGATGATAAGAATTGTGTTTGTCGAGTTCATAAGTCCCTCTATGGCTTACGACAGGCGCCACATTGTTGGTTCGCCAAACTCAGCACGGCTCTTATTGAGTATGGATTGGTTGACTACTCTCTGTTCACTTACATTTCAAGTAATATTCACTTATATGTGCTCGTTTACGTTGACGACTTAATCATCACTTGCAGCTTACCCACTTTTCTCTCTGAGTTCAAGACATACCTCAGCTCATGTTTTCGAATGAAAGAGCTCGACCTAGGGAATGTTGGGCGCCAAACGTGTTACTCATCCAATTGAACAAAATCATCAACTAGCTTTCTCGACTAGTGTTTTATTGGATGATCCGACTCCTTATCGGCGACTCGTTAGGCGTCTCATTTACTTGAGCGTTACAAGACCATAACTCTCTTACTCCATTCACGCATTATCACAGTTTATGAATGCACCGAAAGTTGATCATTGGCTAGCTGCTCTACGAGTAGTGGGGTATCGGAAAGGTAACCCCGGTCAAGGTATACTTCTCCGATATAATTCTCCTTTACTCTTGAAAGCTTGGTGTGATGAAAATTGGGCGACGTGTCCACTATCACGTCGCTCTCTTACAGCCTGGTTTATTTACCTTGGTGACTCTCCTATTTCTTGGAAGAACAAGAAACAAGATACAGTCTCTCGTTCATCCGCCGAAGATGAATACCAATCGATGGCTGATACAGTGAGTGAGTTGTTGTGGCTTCGTTCCTTACTCCAAACATTTGTTGTTGACTGCTCTGCTCCAACACAGTTGTTTTGCGACAATCATTCCGCTATATATCTCAGCAAGAACCCTGTTTTTCATGAAAATACAAAGCACGTCGCTTCGGATTGTCATTTCATAGGTGATGAGATCATACGTGGTGTGATAGTTCCTACGCATGTACCGACAACGTCTTAGCTTGCTGATATAATGACCAAAGCATTAGTCAAGAAGAAATTTGAATCTTTTCTTCTCAAGTTGGATATCCATAATCTTTATACTCCAACTTGAGGGGGATGTTAGGGAATGTGAGATTAGAGTTGTAATTAGCTAAGTCTTATAGTTACTTTCTGTAATTACATAACATTCCCTAGGTTTAATCTATGTATTTAAACTAGTATTCACGATTGAATGAGTTAAGAAACCCTTTTATCAAACTCTGTTTCTTGACATATTAAAGGAAAGACTTGAAAAGTGAAGATGTAGCTCGCAAGTGAAGATTGTTAACCGTTTAGAAACAAACAAACTCTTTTTATTGTTATAGAAATCGTTCAAACATTCTTCAACAGACTTGTTGGTCAGAGTTTTGTAACTAGCACAACCTACAATCACTACTGAGCATTTTCTAACTACCAATCTTACAGGAAACATTTTTTGTTCACTCACTAAGACATCGGTTGTCTCTCTTGGAACAACTCGTTAATGCTTCCTAATCGCCTTTGATTAAATGCTTGCCTCGATAGCTTTACCAGAAAATCTTATAGACTTATTTTCCTTTTCTCTACCTTTTCTTCTTAACAAGTCTTTGTGAAATTTCCTTTCTTATTAAAAGAAACTGCGTGTTGACCACATATGTTGACTTCTAGAAACTTGGTTTCCTCTTGTGAATATGGGCACTCTAGTCTTCTCGCAGATCAACGGGAAATAGATTTGCCATAAACAAGAACAACATATTAAAGCCATAATATCCAATACCGATCATTTATGTCACTAGGTGATAAGTCCTGATTTTAGGAGTCCATGACATGTTTTTTTGACATGCGTACATCTCTTTATTGAATCAATAAATGGTGGAGTCATTTGGTTTTTTTTTTTTTGGTTTTATAAGTTTGGAAGTGATATTTGAAGAAATAAAGTTTTTGGATGTACTTTCGAGAAGATTTGAAAAATTCATGATTCGTCAAGTTTGAGATTGATCGATTCTCATCTAGGATGGATCAAACCTCCTTACAACAAGACCGTTATGATCGATCCGCAAAACTCGGATCGACCAACAAAAAAAGTGGGGATCGATCAATCCCATGTTTCAGACCCAAGAGAAGCCCTAAACCTAATACTGGGACAATATAAAAGCACAAGAACTCACGTTTTTTATTTGACACATTGAATTTTCTAGAAATTAGAGTTTTGGCTAGAGAGCTTTTAAGGAGACAAGTCTGATTCAATTTCTTGCATTTGGAGAAGTTCTCGAACCTTTTTGACTATTTATTCCAGTCTTTTTATTGCTTTCCAGCATAGCATGCTTAGTTTAATTTTATTGATCATATCTGAGTAGTTTCAAAAATTGGATCTAGAGTTTTCAAAAGAGAAAATTAGGGGTTTCGTGGCTAAGTCAATATCGTCACAAATTTACCCCAAAATATTTTTGTGGCTAAAATTTCCACGAAAAAAGCAACAAACTGTTTTGTGGCTACCACGAAAAAGCCACAAATTTACCACGAAAATTGTGTCCGTGACTGCATTAACCACGAAAAAACCACAAAATGTTTCGTACCTAAATCAAAATAGCCACAAATTTACCACGAAAAAGTCACAAAATATTTCAAAAAATATATTTAAAACCCTAAACTCTAAACTTTAAAATTTTAACCCTTAACTCTAAATTTAAAAACTCTAAATTTAAAAACTCTAAATTTAAAAACTCTAACCCTTAACTCTAAACTATAAATAATATATTCTAAGATCTAAACTCTAACCCTTAACTATAAACTTAAAACTTTAAATTCTAAAACTCTAAATCATGTATTCTAAAACCCTAAGTCATAAACTCAAAACCTAAACATTATATCATGAATCATATATTCTAAACTCTAAACTCTAAATTTCTAACACTTGAAGAAACTCTAGACCCTAAACCACAAAGAGTAAAAATAATATAATTAATAAATATTGAGATTATAATAAATTGAAAATTAAAACACTAACAAATAACGAACTATGTATATAAATCAAATAAATTGAAAAAGAAATTATTAACAAAAAATGAAAATATGTTTTGATCAAAATAAATTGAAAACTAAAACTATTAACAAATAATAAGTAATTATCTAGATCAAAATAAATTGAAAATTAAAACTATGAACAAAAATAAATAAATATTTAGATCAAAATAAATTGAAAATCAAAACTATTAACAAATAATGTATAAATATTGAAATAAAAATACTAAAAATTGAAACTATTAACAAATAATATCTAGTCCATATATCAAAATGATTGGATAATTCATAAAAACTAGGATCACTCTAGATTGATTTTAAACCGTTGATAAGATTAAATATAATGTTCCAGAATTTTCCACATTGTCACCCTTTTCGCCTTCTTATGATTGACTAATGCATAAACACAAGGATCACTATCTTGACCATCGATACATATCAATCTAATTAATGGTTTAGAATTTTGTACTCTATATTTTTCTCATTCTCTTCGTCTTTCTTTGTCATTTCGTCTTCTCCATTCTCTCTCTCTCCCATCTGGTGATGTATAGCGTTTTTGGCTTCTTCTGGCCGTCTTTTATACTCGATTTTGTTAGTTTATGAAGTATTTATGGTTGTTTATGTGCATTTGCATTGTATTTTATGTTTCGGGTATTGAAGACGATCGAAATAGAGAAAACGAGTGCAAAGGAGCATAAACAAAGGCGTACATGAATGGTGTATCAGTGAGCCAAATCGACCGACCAGACCGATACAACAGACCAATTTAATAGGCCGGTACAAATGTATCAGTGGAGTGTACTGGTCACACCTGACCGATACAATATTATGCGTTGAAGATCCATACCAGTTACCAATAGCATTTTTCTCGAACCGGTACAAAGGCACCCAAAGCATACCGACTTGGGTATACCAGTTTGGCAAACCGGTACCTAGCTGAAGAAAATCAAACTTTAGCTTTGTTCAAGACGTTTTTACCCTTATTTTAATACGTTGTAAATAGGTTTTTACCTAGTTTTACATTATGTTATCTTTTGTTTTTAAGTTTGGAGACTACTTGCTTATTTTGTGCAAAAAACTTGATTTCGGTGATTAATCATAGTTTTCTTTGGATTTTTAATCTCTCCTCCCTTATTTTCTTGTCTAGATCATAATTATGCACTTACCATTATGAGATTTTATGTTTTAAGCATGATTAGTGAGTAGTCATTTCCTAAGTGAATGAGTTAGGTAGAGTGGGGTTATTTATAGATGTATGTAAGGAAAGGATGATTATGTCATTTGTAAATACCTAGCTCATATCATGTAGTCTTTGTATATATACTCTCCGTCCGTACTCAATACAATTATCTTAGCCATTCTATATGGTATCACAGCAGGTTTTTCAAAATACCTAGCCGCTCAAAAAATTTCTTTGTTTTTCCTACTACTCAAACATGTCAACCTCCCCTGTATCTACTACAGAGACAATTCCAATCTCTGAAAACACTACTCTTCTTCACGTCAATATGACGAACATCACAAAGTTGACTTTCAAAAAATTCATCATGTGGCGTCGATAAATTCACGCACTGTTAGATGGCTATGATCTAGCAAATCACCTCGATGGATCTGGCACGACACCAACTCCGACAGTGACCGTAGACGGTGTTACCACACCAAATCCAGCACACACCCTGTGGCAACGCCAAGACCGCCTTATCTACAGTGCTCTCTTGGGTGATATCTCGCCCACCATTCATCCCTTACTCTCCGTGACGGAGAACGCCGCGAAAATCTGGCACACACTCACAACAACCTATGCAAAGTCAAGCAGAGGTCATGTTAAGCAGTTGAAGGAACAACTAAAACAATGGAAAAAAGGGAGTAAATCCATTGATGATTATTTTCAAGGTTTTACCACAAGATTTGATAAACTTCCATTGTTAGGAAAATCAATTGATCATGAAGACCAGCTGGAGTTCATACTCGAAGGCTTACCCGACGACTATAAAACTGTAGTTGATCAAATAGAGGGACGAGAAATCTCACCGTCTCTCACGGAGGTACATGAGAAGCTGATAAATCATGAGCTCAAACTGAGCCTTGTCGTGACACCAACGGCAACAATTCCGATCACAGCCAACGCAGCCACATATCGCAACAACAACAATCAGTTTTGTGGGCAAAATCGCAACAACAACACTGGTTATAACAAGAATACACCAACCTGGCAGCAGCAACAGAACTTTTATCCTCGTCAACAGCATCATACCCCAAGAGGATATCAAGGGAGGTGCCAGCTGTGTGAGATACATAGTGCCCAACGTTGCTCGCAGTTGGGAACTCATACTCACGGCACAGCACAGATGCAGAAGGTACCATGGCAGCAGCCTCGAGCTCATCTTGCAGCAGCAACTTCATAAAACAGCAACAACAGGATCATGGATAGTGGTGCGACACATCACTTAACAACATATCTCGCAAACCTCTCTCTCCACCAACCATACACGGGTGGTGAGGAAGTAACAATAACGGATGGTTCGGGTATTGCAATATCTCATACTGGTTTGGCATCTTTACCTACAACCTCTCATCCTATTACTCTTCGCGATGTTCTGTTTATCCTGAATCTATACATATACCTTGTATTTATGTTTTTTTCATGTTTGAGTTG
>OVAU01004130.1:0-10401 GCA_900406315.1 Biscutella laevigata subsp. laevigata | reverse complement strand
AGAGACCTTCTTCACCGACTCTTCAGCTAGAGACTCTCTTGGCTGAAGAAATTGAATCTTTATTTTTTTAATAATTTTTTTTGTGAAGAACTCTCCAAGAAACCTACATGGATGATGGTATTAGTAGTTAATTAGGCATATACTGTGATCTTCACTTGCATATGTTCTCAGTCAAATCTTACTGGAGAATAAACTAGGCCATAGTGAATTAATCAAGGTTTTTCTAATCAAAATTAAATTCATCCATGGACCATTCATGGGTTATCACGAAAACATAAATACACATTTACTTTTTTTTTCTTCACTGGAATTACATATTTCATTAAAGACAAATCTTAAACCGAAATAAAATAAATATTAAATTTGTAGATACAAATATTTTTAAAATTGAATCGGTGAAAAACAAAAATAATTATGGAACAAGATAAAACTAATAACAAAAGTTGATAATAAACCAATAAGTTAATGCTAAAACCGCCTAGGTAATAATATGATCCCAATAATAACATAAACTAATAAATGTATAAATTTTCGAATAATGGTGGTTAAGTTTTATTAAATTATGAGTTGAATTTTTTTATTCTCTTTAATACAGTACATAAAAGCTATTTATTTTACTTATGGTTTTTTTACTATATTTAGATAATATTTGCATATTTTTCAGTCATGATTAATTTTTAATACTTTTTGATGAAAAATCATTGTAAGAAGTTATGCAATAAGCTGTGATCGATGAACAATTTTAGATTAAAAATAATAATTAGGTTAATAGAATTAAGCAAACAAATATGAAACAAGATGAATCATATTAATCTTTTGTACTCAATAAAAACTACTAAATACAATAAGGAAATTAGAATTTGAAACTATATTGAAAATAATATATACATAAGCCTTATAATAAATTCTACAATATATATATATATATATATATAAATAATCTAAATGAATACGAAAATAGTATAATAAAAATTTATTATTTTAATAAAAATATTGTTTTGAAGAAATTATTAGAAAAATCTATAAATTAAAATTTATTAATTTATCGATTAATTAATATCTTTCTAAATTATTAATTTTTCAGTCTCTTCATTATTAATTTATAGAGATTCAACAGTGGGTTGCTATTGTTTTAAGACATTTAAAATGAAACACTTTAAGAATGGTCGATTATCTTCTTGTATAACAATCCATATTTTAATGATAGATTAATCTAACAAATCTGTTTATGCTAGTCAACAACTATCATTCTTTAAAATATTTTATCTATTTGTAATTCCTTGTTTTAAGTTTCAATATAGATATTCGCAGTTAGAGAGAAAAAGAGCAGTGAGATTCGAACCACGAAAAGTAATGAACGACATAACCTCAAAGTTCATATTTTGTAATAGTGAAATCGAGAGAGACTCTAATTTCCTGAATATTTGGAGGCTTCCATAAAATTTTTGGTCTGATCTGATCCTGTGGCAAGCTGTAATGATAAGCTCTTTCAGAATTGATTCAAAATTATCAACTAGAATCTCTACAACAATGGAAGTAAGTAAATGACAATTATAAACGTTAACAAAGCGAAGCCGTGGAGATTATCATTAAGAATTATAAATTATCATTGATAAAAATAGTTAAGCTGCCTTAATATTTTGATGGCATCATATTTTTCATAAGGTTAATAAGAACATCCATTAGTTATAAAACATATATTAATAAAAATATTAGATAAAATACTGTATAGTGGATATTTTATATATTTCAAATTCAAAATATGTTGCTTTTGTGTACAATCTATATAAATACTGTTGTTGATCATTTTTAATAAAAACTAAATAGATAATTTATTAAAGAATAAAGTTTGTACAAAGTTTTCACTAATTTCATTAAACATTTTTCAATACATTTTATTTTCTTAATTTATAGTTACTTTCTGAAAAAATTACAAAGGTGTAAATTAGAAAAGAAAAAGAAGATTGGGAAACTTTTCTTCTTTTGGTGATTTTTTCTAATTTGTGTTATTGATGAAGTTGACCAATGAAAAGATAAAATATGTGCCCAATGAAATGAGTAAACAATTTTATATGTAAAATAATATTTTATTAACTAATATCACACTTTTAAATTTGTGGAACGTAGTGTAAACATATAAGAACATTTAATTAGCAAAACAAACTTTAAGATTGAAGCAATTGGTTTATAGGAATTTTGAGGTTGTTTTTTAATACAAAATGGTGTATGTGAGAGTATATAGTAAATTAAAGGATAAAAAATGCTAATAAAAATAGAAAACAAGATAGAGAGTGAAGAGTGAGGCATAATAAAATATATAGACAAAATGTTGCGTTAGGTCCAAGGGTGGCTCATATTTGTTTCAACAACTTTACATCCAAAAACTATAGAACTTATAATGAATCAAAAACCAAAAAACAGAGAGTCATTCACTAAGCTCCTTCATTGATAGGGGTGCCCAGTCGCCACATAAGATTGACAAAAAGTTGGCTTCAAGGCCGATTGAGCAATGAGATGAGCTCCTTTGTTGGAAGATCGATTAGCCAATTCCCATCTCCAGTTCTGTAAACCATTAAGAGCCAAGGCAAATTCCATTCCATAAGCCAAAAAGCAGGCCATCTATAGGGGTTAGTGATAGCTCCAAAAAATTCCTTCGATTCCAAAGCAAAGATAACCTGCGAGTAATTGTGCGAGATCATACTTTCAATGGACCATAGAACACCGACTCGATTAAGCTCCAACAGAGAGTCAATGTGTGTGAATGATCGTCGACTATGCATGACAACACTTCCATGAGCATCTCTAACCACCCACGCTACTCATCCTATCTTACTCTTCTTTTCCCAATCAGCTCCTATGTTATATTTCAACCAAGGATCATGTGGTCGACCCCATTTGCAACTTTCTTTTTTCCTTGATCTCCCAGTTAAACGCTCTCCGATTGCTTCTAAATTGTGCGCATTGAGCCACTGTTCACCATCATCTTTCGCCTTCTATAAAGATTCCTCGAGGCCAAAGTCCATGCCTTCAATGGAGAGTTTGTTACAGTTTCTCGATAGCCACCATAAGATCCACGGCACCGCATTTCTGGTTTGAATTGGCCACCTGCTATTGTTCATAAACTTAATGAGGAAAAAAATGTTAGAGAAGATTGCATTCCTTTAAAAACCTCCTTCCGGATGAGGTACATCAGATAGAGCCCAGGTGATTCTTGCCACATCACAAGAGAATAGAACATGATCAATAGATTCAGTTTCAATCCCACAATATATTGACATCGAGGATCAATGTGAATGCCCCTCTTCGCAATAAGCTCATTCACCGATAATGCCTCACTCAACTTCTTCCATAAAAAGATTTTGAGTTTCGATGTTGTCTTCTACTTCCATACTCCTTTCTTAATTTATTTGACAGAGGGTTGCACATCTCGTACCTCCAGCGCAAATGTTTTTTTCAGTTCATCAAACAACCAATAACCAGATTTCACAGAGTATTCCCCATTCTTATTGTGTAACAAAACCCAAAAATCATCACACAAGACTGCAGGCTTCATCGACATAATGAGATTTATATCTTTCAGATAAAACAAATCCTCCAATTTATCACGCCACCAACATATATTCTGAAAGTCAATGATAGCACTAACTTTCATATCCACATCAATAAAGCCATTTTTGATCAACGGAGCTCGCATTTTTCCATCACATATCCATTTTCTGTCCAAACAAAGGTCGATTCGCCATTCCCAATCATTCTTCTCAGACCATGCTTTAACAATTCTCTCCCATGGAGCATACTTCGCTAACCAAATGAAGGGCGAGAACCACTTTTTGCATTTAAAAACTGATCTCCATCAAAATATCGGCTTTTCAAGAATCTCGCCAAAAGTGAGTCAGGTTCTTTGAGCACTCTCCACGCCTGCTTCGCTAACAAAGCTTGATTGAACCTTTGCAAGTCCTTAAACCCTAAGCCCCTTTGGTCTTTATGATTACAAATTTTATCCCAGCTTACCAAATGCACTTTGTTTTTGTGTTCCATAGAGTTCCACAAAAAGTAGACATCGCATAGGTAATAGTTTTGCAGGTTTGTTTAGGTAATCTGAAATAGGTTATAACATAGATTGGCATAGCCATCACAACAACCATGAGTAAGATTTCTTTGCCTCCTTGCGATAACGTTTTTGCGAACCAACCAAACAATCAATCCTTAAGCTTATCCTGAATATATCCCAGCATTTCTATTTTAGACCCACTGAAACATTCTGGCAATCCTAAATATGTACATGCACCTCCTTCGTTGTGTATACCGAAAATCTGCTTTATGCTTTGCCGCTTCAGGGAATCAACCTTGCACCCAAACGTTAACGAGGATTTTCCGGCATTGATTCTCTGGCCCGTTACCAAACCATATTTCTCCAAAATACTCTGCAAGTTTTGACATTGAGAAGGTTTTGCTTGACATATAAACAGTGAGTTGTCCACGAATAGTAAGTGACTTATCAAAGGCCCCAAAGGCGAGAATTGCAGTCCTTTTATTTTCCGTTCTCTCTCACTCTTTTGGAGCATGAATATCAATCCTTTTGTGCATAAAACAAACAGAAACAGCGAGAGGGGATATCCTTTTCTGATTCCTCGTTGCGGTACGATAAGTCCAAACTATTGGTCATTGATTAAAACAGAGAAAGAGACAGAAGTGACACAGAACATTACCCATTGTATCCATCTCTCATGAAAACCTATAACCTTCAGCAGTTCCAAGATATAATCCCACTCTAGTCTATCATAAGCTTTTGACATATCAAATTTGATAGCCACAAATTATTTAGAGATTTTCGGATGTGTTCTCAAAGCGTGAACCACTTCATGAGCAATCATAATGTTGTCAGACAGATATTAACCTATTCGACACGAAAGCAGATTGGGATGGGGAGATCAAAACATCGAGCCACGGTTGCAATCTATTGCAATCTATTGACCAAAATCTTTGCAATAATTTTATACATTACCGAGAAGAGACTGATGAGTCGAAGATCAGACATCTAAAAGGGATTAACCACCATTGCCAAAAGATAAATCTGAGTGAAAAATTCACCAGAAAGAAAGAAACCTTTGACTTCGCTTATCACCTCAACACTTATAACCTCCCAATATTGTTGAAAGAAGAACCCGGTTAAACCATCAGCCCCAGGAACAATAGACGATTTTATGCCAAAAACCGCTTCCTTAATCTCAGCATAAGAAACTTGGGAAATCAGATTCTCATTCATCCTATCAGTAACTTTAGGGAAAAAACCTTCGAAGAAATTAGGTATGTTCGTGGTACCCGAGGCCGAGAATAGGGTTTGGAAGTATCTTAACGCCACTTCACCTTTAGAAGCATCAGTTCGTTGCAGTTGATTATTCTCATCAAGCAAACTCTCTAAGCACTTTCTCGCTCTCGCGATCTTGACTGAGGTATGAAAAAACTTGGAGTTTCCATCACCTTCTCTTAACCAATGATCTCTGCTTTTCTGCTTCTAATAAGTTTCCTATTCTCATTAAGCAGTCAACAAATCATACTTCAAATCCTTAATTCGAACAAAATTTGGAGGGGTTTAAGACTGCTTTGTTTCCAAGTTTTCCTGATACATTGTGATAGCAAGCCTGAAATTTATGTTATTCTTTTTTTTTCCAGCGACTGAGTTCCTTACGTACGCTTCTCAATCTCTTAAATACTGAGTTATTGACTGAATCATCCTTTCAAGCATGAGCAATTGCTTCTTTTACCAAAGGCTTACCAAATAGTCTCTTGCCGAATCGAAAATGTCCACGATATGATTGTTGTGATGACATTAAATTCACTAACACCGGACGGTGATCTGACCCCCTTTTCTCTAAAAATTTCTGATTCGCAGCCGGAAACATGATGAACCAGTTATCATTCCCAAAACACCTATCCAAACAGCATTGAATCCAATTGTCTCCTCTCATACCTCCCCATGTAAAACCATTACCAGAACTTGGAAGTTCCTTCATCCCACAAAGATCTAACATCTCCACAAAAGGCCGGAAGCTAGCATTACTCTTTGATGGACCCCCTTCTTTTTCTTCATTATGCATGATCGCATTGAAATCTCCTAGCATACACCATGACTCTTTTCTATGTATCACAAACCGAGTTCCCATACATGAGCCCTTTCCTTCTCAACCGGAGCTCCATAAACCAAAGAGAAAAAACACTTGACATCTCCAAACTGAACACAAACATCAATTAAGTTTTTATCTACAAACAAGAAATCCACATTTAACTATTTCTTCCAAAAAAACGCCAAACCACCACTGTAACCAATCAGATTCACTGTTAAAACTCTATCATATCCAAGCCACTCTTGAAGATCAACCACCACATTATTATTATTTTTAGTTTCCATCAAGAACAAGACATCAGGGAAATACTTTGACCGCATCTCCTTGAGTTTGGGAATTGTCAAGCCTTGAGACCAACCCAAACCTTGACAATTCCAGCTTAAAAGGCTCATTGGGATTGGGACACCAATCCCTCCTTTGGGACCGCCGAACTTTTACCTTTTTAGCCTGGCTTGGCTTAGAACTTCCTTCATCAACAACATTCCTCTTCTAACCGTCCCCTATAACCGAACCTTTCTTTAGAATCACTTCCTCATCTGAAGTCACCAATCTCCCCTTGATAGGTTTTCTTTTGCTCTTCGGTGGTCTTCTTCTTGTAGCCCATTTCCGTTGTTTGGTTCCGGACGAACCTGTCCCATAAGGGCTCATTCGTATAACCGTTGAACTATACCGGTGGGAGTCAGAAATTCCTATAGAGAAATCTTGTGCAGCGTTATCATCTTCTGAGTAAGGATAATGAGGACGAGAAAGCTCACTTGCTTCCACTACAATGCCACTAGCTAGAACAGTTTGTGACCTCTAAAGTGAGTTAGAGTTCCCAGAGGCTTCCGATGAGTCATATCCAAATACCAGACCTTTTTGCTTATCCACATTCTTGGTATTATGAGGTCTAGGTTCCAATCTCAGGGTAGTTTTTTGAAGCAGGGTATCTTTTTCAGCATCTCTTAACGAAATCTTAACCCTTTCCTCACAAACCAACCGTTCTGGTCCGTTTGCCATCAGAAGATATTGACGCATACCATCCAAAACCTCCTCCATTATTCGAGGTCTCCCGTTCAAAAGGTTTACTCCCACCTGACATTCCTTGACCACTCCGTATAGGGGATTCAACCTTTTGATAACAAGTTCCGATCGCACACCACTTCCTTCATCACTTGTGTTTGACGTTTTTTGCTTCCCTTGGATTCTCCTTTGATAAATAGGGCAGATATCTTGTTCATGAGTTAATCTCTGACAACAAAAACATCTTTTTCACTCTTTCATAATCATACCAGACAGTAATCAATTCCCCTTTCTGGCGTAGTGAGAACTTTCGACCTTCTTAACGTATTCGCCACATTAAAGAAGATTTTCACTCTAACATAATCCGTTGTCTGAACCTTGGTCTCATCATAAGCCACTGTATCCACCTTTCCAACGAACTCTCCCAGATCCATCATGGTTTTCACTGTATAATTGTTGACCGCAATATTCCTAATACGAATCCATAACGGTATAATCTGCAGATAGTCAGCCGGGGGCCTTTCTACCCATCGCTCAAGCACCATAGTATACTCGTCGAAGGTATAGACTCCTTTTTCAAGAACATCCACCAAATCATGTTCATACTGAAATATAAACTGAAATCTCTCACGAGATAGAGCGATTCCCCTAACTCTGTCATATTTCTGCCAGACTCTAGGCATAGTGACGACTGACGATTAAATCCGCCATCTTAACTTTATCCGGATTAAGTATCCTCCCAATGATACTTCTTGCATTTCTCTCTGAGGCCTTATAATCTGAAGAGTCAGGAAGAATATAAGATTCATCTTCTTCTTCTTCCAGAAACATTGCCATCAGAGCCTTAACTATAGCAGATGACATTATCAGAAAGAAACAAACTCAAATGAAGCTCACACCAACTTCACTTCTCTGAACTAGGGACCATAAGCTTTTACTCCGTGGACCCAAATATCGTTGACAGGGGACCACAAAACTTAACTCCGTTCTCTCCTCCAAACCAACACTGAAGCTCGGAAACACAACAAAACCCTAGAAAAGATGACACTTGTTATAAACGGATAAGATAACACCACTTCACACTCTTTTTCTTTCAACTCAAAGACTTTAGTAGAATAAGAGAGACCAAAGCGAAAAACGGCATTTCCCCGGTATTACAACTCCAACGACGAAAATAAATTTTATGTTCTTCTTTATTCTAATTTTATTTTTATTGTTTCCACATATTTCAGTTTACTGAATTTCTTTTCGTGCTACAAAAGACAAAATGAGATAATACACTATTTATGGAAAACTGAAGATAATATGTTGTATTAGTTTTTGGCATTGTACAAAAGTTTTATTCTAGTTGTCGAAACTTGATTGGTTGTACTTTGTATTACAATTCTATTTTTTGTAAAGTATTATAAAATATATAAGAAAGAAAATTTGGTGATTAATCAGTTACTCACTATATCTTTACGTTGAACATCGAATTGATATTTTTATTTTAATTATTTAAAATAACTATAATAGTTTCAAATTATCTTTTGAGAATTTATTTATTTGTTTTGAACCGTTCATCTTTATCTTCAGACAATTTATCTCATCTTCAGACAATTTATTTTTATTTATGAATGATTTCTCTCCATCTTCGAGTGACTCTTCCTATGAAATGTTTATAATCCAACTATGTTCTTTAATTAATACTATATAGTTAAAAAAATATTACTCAAAAGAAAAATCAAATAAACGATAAAAAATTATTAGGGGAATTTCTTTTTTTCTACATTGCTTAGAAAAAACAATCGAGAGACGAAATTTTGCGCGAGAGATTTTGTCACGAATCGGCGTCGTATGACGTCGTCGATTTTATTTTGTTTTTGTCATCATCTTCTTTTAATGGATTTAGATTTAAATTCTAATTTTATTATATTCTTCTCTATTTCATTTATTTTTCTCTGAATCTTTCTAGATTTCTGGTTCTCATGGTCTATAACAGCTAGAGTTGAAGTGGTTTCCCAATATTTTCTATTGGATTCCTTTGGTTTCTTCTCCGAATTGTTAGAATTTCAAACCAGCTGATTTTGATATCTATTTGGCTATGATTTGGCATAATTCTAGATTTCCTTTTTGATAGAATCTTAGGCTTCGTGGATTTAGACTATTTAATGTTTAGACTTAGACATTTATTAATGGGCCTCATGCAGATTTTTTTTATTGCAGTTTTTGGTTTTTAATGCTTCCTTATATTCTATAGTTTCAGTAAAAAAATTCTGAAAATGATAATAAATACATAACATTTTCTTTTGTCACAAATACTTAACATTCTTTTTTTTAAAACGTTGTTTTTAGCAACAGTTTGGTATAATTACAGATGAAAGAAAAAAAAACCTACAAAAAAACTCCTACGAAAAGATAAGGAAAATAAATAAATGGGCCTGAGGCCTCAAAGTAGCGAAGTCCAAATTTAAACTGGGTATAAACCTATATAAAGCAATAGTAATTTTGTAATGCCAACAAGATTTAGGGTTTAAGAAAACGTTTAATAAGGTGAGAGAGAGAGCTTAGAGAAATAGACAGACAAAGAATGGGGAAGACGAAGTACAAGCGGCTGGTGGGCAGTCAAAGCTTAAGGCAGAGGCTACTTCTTGCGACGCTTTCTTCAACTCCTATCATCATTGGAGATATTCGTTCCGGTGACATGATTCCTGGCCTCCTCCCCCACGAGATTTCTCTTCTTCGCCTCTTCGATACTGTCTCCGATGACTGCGTTATTGAGATTAACGAGACTGGTTAGTACGTTTTACCTATTTGAGGTTCTGGATCTTCGGAAGTTGAATTTTTCCATCGCAAGAAACTTTTCATAACCATGGTTATTCATTGTCTGTTGTTAAATTCTGGATTCGGGATTTAGGGTTCATGAATTTAGAGTGAAGACTGGTTCGTATAATTTTAAATGAGCTCCGTTTAATTACACTTGGATTTTCAAACTATGCATTGAGTAGATTTTACAAGTTGCTGTTTATGTTACACGTCTATTTGAATTGGTTACTGGTTTTAATATGATAAAATAATCTCTCTGGCAGGGACTCAACTTAAGTACAAGCCTGGAATTATAATGGGAGGGAAGAACTTGGTTCACAATTGTGCCTTGACTCGATCCATTGGCTATTTTCTGGAGCCATTGCTTGTGTTAGGATTATTTGGAAAGAAACCCCTTTCCATTAGGCTCAAAGGTATATTATCTGCTAAACCCATCATCTTGTTCTCCACTCTCAAGCTTAGAGTAATT
>OVAU01004129.1:0-10402 GCA_900406315.1 Biscutella laevigata subsp. laevigata | reverse complement strand
AAAATCACCCCGCATATAATGCGGGTACAATTCTAGTTCTCCTCATTTACGAGAGTGATTCAAATCCCTACTTCCTTCAGTTAAGTCTGCTTCCGTTTTCCATTGAAAACATCAGTTCCTCTTCTCCCATGTCATCAAAACAGAAATCGTCTCTTCATCCTTCTCTACGATTGATAGAATAAAACCCGAAACATGCTCTCTCTCTCTCTCCAATTGAAGAGAACATTCGATCCATCTTAATTTCTCAACAACGTGAGATACACTACGTAATTACCTTTACTAAAGTAGTTTGAATTTGCAGGCTATGTGAAGGTGGTGAACTACTTGACAGAATACTTGCAAGGTGCGTGTTACTGAATGGTTATCATATTTACTAGATAATTCTCGGATAGATATGTTAAAACATTATTCATATGTATACAAGCTTCAGTAATATTTATTTGTAGGGAATGTAAATACTCAAAAAATGATGCAAAATCAGTGCTTATCCAGATCATGAATGTAGTAGCTCTCTGTCATCTCCAAGGAGTTGTTCATAGAGATATTAAACCAGAGGTGAATCGTTGACGTGAAAATCTCCTCTGTTATTGTTCTTGGATCTGTGACATTTTCTCTTTTNTAAACCAGAGGTGAATCGTTGACGTGAAAATCTCCTCTGTTATTGTTCTTGGATCTGTGTCATTTTCTCTTTGGAGAATTTGGAATATGCATCGCTTACAGGATAAACGATCCAGAATGGAAATGGAAGGTTGAGAGATATCTCCGCTGTAGGGGACGACGAGTCTTCTCTCTCGCTTCTGCCTCTAATTCTCGGAGTCTCTTCTTCACGAGAGGTAGCTCCTTTTAGTTTAGTTCTTATTTACAACAAGCTTCTTTTTGTTGAAGAATATTTATTTTTTGCTAATGTTTCTTTAACAGTGTGCAGGCGAAGGATTTGCCTTGGGTTCGTCATTTCCTTTTAGCATAATTTCTAGCATTAATGTGGAATAGCACTACTCAAACTTATTGCTGATTCTTTGTCAGTATCTTCATCCATGAAGGGATGTCAGTTTTATCCTTCGATTTATGTATTTTTTTCACGGAAAATAAAATGCTTTGATTTTGCGATTGACACAGAATACAAAAAAATGCTTATTGGGTCGGTTGTTTGCTTATGGGCGCTTGCACGATCTGGAAGACTAATTGATGATTGGAAATCTGATCATGACTCTCATAGCTGTTATTGGTCTAGCTGCGAACAAAACATTACTTGCAGGAACCAGCTTTCATGTTTTAAGAGGAATATCTCTAATACACATACGATCCACACAACACCTTTTATACAATCTATTCTCATGAGCCTTAATTAAGATAACATTCAGAAAGAACCACCATTTGCGCTTTTTACTATGTTGTGCTTGGTGGTGGATTGGAGCAATGCAAAAACAGTGGAAAGTGAAGGAGAAAACAGAGCAAGCTGCTCTTTACTCTATCATTCAAGGCTTTGTCAGTGAGTCCTCGATTGACTCTTATCTTTATCCTGATCCTTGTGGTTGGACTCCTATCCAGGTCATTTGTCTCTTCATTCTTTCTTGATCTTATTTGAGTCCTTTCAAGAACACAACAACGAATTCTATTGTTTCATATTGTTCGATAGTTGTTCTTTTTTCTCATGTCATTCAGTTCTTTTGTTTTCTACATCTGCAGGGTGTGACTTGTGATATGCTGTTATGGTTTTAGTTATCGGAACGTTCGATTGGAATTGAGAGGGAGCGAAAGACTTTTATTGAATCACAAATTGTACAGAATTTCAAGACTCGATCTCATAACGATCGATTCTTTCAATTCCCAAGCTCATAACGCTTCACAAGACAACTCACAATTCTCGATAACCCGTCTCTACCTGAGTCAATCCTATTTAAACTAACTAAACCAACTAACGCAATTAGCCGGTTTAACCGGACTAATTTGAATTACAAATCCAAGTATTAAAAAACAGAACAAAGCTAATCTGAGATCCTGTCCATCTTTCCTTTCCTTCTGACGTAGACCGCCTGATGCATATCAATACCGGCCCCAATAAGACGGAGCTTGTCCTCAAGATCAAAAGAAGGAAACCGGCGTACGAGATCACGAGCTAGTTCCCACGAGTGCTCATGAGCCGGAAGATGCGACCAAGCGATCAACACTTCCAAGTCCCCCGTTGCAGTGTAACGATGATTCAGAACTTGTTCCGGAACGACCTCAAACTCTGTAGATGTGACCGAACGTAAAGGCAGTGTGTTGATAACCGCGTTCTGCCCTAACACCGGCTTCAGTTGGGAGATATGAAAGACCAGATGAATTCGTGCCCCCTCCAGAAGCTGCAGCTTGTAAGCAACTGCGCCAACGCGTTCAATCACGACATAAGGACCATAATATCTTGGCGCCAATTTCTGACAGCTGCGTTTGTTGACAGAGTGTTGGCGGTATGGTCGTAATTTCAGGTACACTCTGTCACCCACTGTGAATTCCAAATCCCGACGGTGCTTATCCGCATTGTTCTTCATCAGCTGCTGGGCTGCCACCAAGTGCTCCTTAATCTGCTGGAGCATGAAGTCCCTGTCACGGAGCTGCTCCTCGAGGGCCGCATTCGTCGTGCTACCTGGTTCAAAAGATAACAAAGCAGGAGGAGACCGACCATATACAACAGAGAAAGGAGTTGTTTGAATTGCAGTATGAAAAGAAGTGTTATACCAAAGCTCGGCCCAAGAAAGATAGCGATACCATGTTCGAGGGTGAGCTGAAGCAAGGCAACGCAAATAAGATTCCAAACACCGATTGAGAACCTCCGTCTGGCCATCCGTTTGAGGGTGAAAAGAACTGCTAAACTTCAGAGATGTACCCGCTGCCTTGAAGCATTCTTGCCAGAAGTTGCTCAAAAAAATCTTATCCCTGTCGGAGACAATTGACTTAGGAAAACCATGAAGGCGTACAATCTCTGAAACGAATCTACCAGCAACATCACGTGCAGTGAATGGGTGACGCAAACCAATGAAGTGGGCGAATTTACTAAGACGGTCCACAACGACGAAGACCACGTTAAACCCATCAGAACGAGGTAATCCTTCCACAAAATCCATGCTTAAATCTTCCCAGATTTGTTGTGGAATAGGGAGAGGCTGCAATAGTCCTGCTGGTGCAAGAGAAGAATGTTTGTTCGTTTGACAGGTCGGACACTCAGCGACATATTGTTGTACTTGTTTTCGCAAACCTTGCCAGTGGAACTGTTGCTGTATGCGTTTTACTGTTCGGAGAACCCCTGAATGACCTCCCAATTTCCCATCATGAAACTCTGTAAGAATCAGAGGAATAAAAGCTGAAGTCGCTGGAATGACCAGTCTTTTCTTGTACCACAAACGCCCTTGGATCACTGAGTAACCAGCCTTCGGAGTCTGGCCAGACGCAACAGCCTTTGTCAGCTCCTGAAGAGTCTTGTCATGATCTATCTCTGCCAAAAGCGCCTGTGTATCAATCGCAGTGGGAACAGTTAGCACCAACAAGGAAGTACACAGTGGTCGGTCGATCCTGGAGAGTGCATCGGCAGCCTTATTCTCAATGCCAGCCTTATAGAGAATATCGAAATCGTAACCCAATAACCGCACCAACCAGCGCTGATAATCCAGGGAAATCTCGTGTTGATCCCAAAGGAACTTCAGACTTTTCTGGTCAGTATGCACCGTGAAATGGCGGCCGAGAAGATAATGTCTCCATTTCTGAACGGCGAAGACGACTGCCATCATCTCGCGTTCATACACAGGTTTCAGGCTCTCCCTCTCAGTCAAGCCGTGACTATAAAAGGCAATAGGGCGGCGGTTTTGCATGAGAACAGCTCCCAAACCAGAACCCGATGCATCAGTTTCGACGACAAATGGCTGTTCAAAATCAGGGAGAGCGAGAACAGGCGCAGTCACCATTGCTGTTTTCAGTTTATCGAACGCGACCTGGGCTTCCTCACTCCACAAAAACTGATCCTTGCGTAACAAGGCAGTCAAAGGCCTAGCTATCACGCCGTACTCCTTGACAAAACGTCTGTAATATCCCGTAAGTCCCAGAAAACCCCTTAGCGCTTTGACATTCTTAGGTGGCTGCCAATTCCGCATCGCCTCTGTTTTTGCAGGATCAGTCGCGACACCTGTTGCAGAAATAATATGGCCCAGATATTCAATTTGGGCTTGACCAAACAAACACTTCTTAAGGTTGCCAAACAATCGGTGATGCCGGAAGACGTCCAACACTGCCTTGAGATGAGCCTCATGATCTGAAACAGTCCGACTATATATCAAAATATCGTCGAAGAAGACGAGGACAAACTTGCGTAAGAAGGGTCGAAAGACCGAATTCATCAAAGCTTGAAAAGTCGCCGGAGCGTTAGTCAGCCCAAATGGCATGACCAAGAACTCGTAATGGCCCTCGTGAGTACGGAACGCTGTCTTCGCAATGTCTGACTCCCGCATCCGAATTTGATGGTACCCTGAGCAAATATCGAGTTTAGAGAAGATCACGGAACCGTGTAGTTCGTCAAGAAGTTGGTCAATAATCAGTATAGGAAACTTGTCAGGAACCGTGGCGCGATTCAGCGCTCTGTAATCAACGCAGAAACGCCAAGACAGATCCTTCTTCTTCACAAGTAACACCGGGCTAGAGTAAGGGCTCTGACTTCGTCGGATTATGCCAGTCTGCAGCATATCGTTCACCATATCCTCCATAATCGCCTGACTTGTCTGCGGATAACGATATGGCCGAACGGAAATTGGACCAAGCCCCGGAAACAGAGTAATCGCATGCTCATGTCCACGAAACGGGGGAAGGGATGAGGGTGCCGCAAATATGTCTGCAAAAAGCGCCAGAATCGACGTCAGTTGCGGAAATGAGGGTGAGAACGTGTCTGCGGAATTTCCCTGTGGTGGAGTCTTGTGGACTGGAAACGCTGCTGGGGTGCGTCGATCACTGGACAACGTCTTGAGAGAGACAGCTGAATGAAGCTGCGGATCACCGGTCAAAGTAACCTCTGTGCCGGAATACCTAAACGTTAACTCCTGCGCCTTCCAATCCACCTGACAACGACCCAAAGTCTCAAGCCATTGCACCCCCAGAATAACATCTGCACCACCCAGTTCCAAGCTAATAAAATCGGCCGTAAACTGAAGCCCCGAAATGCAGAACGGAACATCCTTACAAACGCCTAAACCCTTCACCGTGATGCCATTTCCCAAAAGGACGTCAAGGTCAGCATCGAATGACACTGGTAATTTGGCACGCGTCTGAACTGTCGGGGCAATAAAATTGTGAGTTGCCCCACTGTCGAGCAAAACAACCACACGAAGTTTCCCAATCATGCCCAACAGCTTGGTTGTGCGTGGAGAAGAACGCCCTACGAAAGAGTTAAAGGACAACATCATACAAGCCGACGACGACGATGGTTGAGCCGTGCTGATCGCTGGAGTCGTCTCATGGTCATCACAATCCTCCCCAAACTCTTCGTCACAGAGAACCTCGACCTCGTAACCATTCATAACCGACAAGATCCGTAGCTCTTTGTTTGGACAAGTATGGTCTTTACCCCAACGTCCGTCACACTTGAAACATATGCCAAGGCGCCGTTTTTCATCAAGTTCTGCATCAGTGTGCCTTTGGCGAGGGCGGAATCTAGGGTTCTGCTGTCGAACACCCCCAGCAATAGGTGTGTTTTCCGGCCCTTTGGCTGTATACGGAGCAGGAGTCGGTGGTGTCCATTGACGTGGTCCACTGGTATCCCGACGCTGAAATGTAGATATCGCAGTCTTACGGTTGTTGTACCCTGCGTAACCCGAACTGACCTGTGGAGAGCCATCACTAACAAACTTACAAAACTGACTGGATTCCATTCTCAACACTGCTGCAATCTGATTGTCAATGCCAATGGGTTCTTTCATGCGCAAAACCTCCTGAAGTTCCTGTCGCAGTCCTGTGTAAAAGATATCCTCCAAGTGCCTGTCATCCAAACCCGGGACCTGAGCAGAGAGATCTTGGAATTCGATAACATATTCAGTNAAGTTCCTGTCGCAGTCCTGTGTAAAAGATATCCTCCAAGTGACTGTCATCCAAACCCGGGACCTGAGCAGAGAGATCTTGGAATTCGATAACATATTCAGTTGATGTTCCTGTCTGGCGGAGTGCAAACAGTTTCTTGCCAGGTGCTTCTGCAATAGAATTCCCAAAACGAAGAAACAGACGGCGTTTGAATTCCGGCCAAGAACTGAATCCACTTCTGTACATTTCCCAATTATACCATTTGAGACCATCGTCTTGCAGTGCTAATGATATCAAGTCGAGTTTTTCGATGTCGGTGAAGTGACCAAGCCGGAAATATCGTTCTACCAGAGACACCCACACATACGGATGTTGACCTGTGAAGATCGGCATCTCAATCTTTTTCAACAAACTGTCGCGATCCTCCAAAGTCGTTCGACGGCGACGATCATCTGCATCAGCCAAATCAAGGTTAGGTGGAGGAGGAGAATTGTATACCTGATT
This sequence comes from Biscutella laevigata subsp. laevigata, assembly GCA_900406315.1. Lineage (NCBI taxonomy): Eukaryota > Viridiplantae > Streptophyta > Magnoliopsida > Brassicales > Brassicaceae > Biscutella > Biscutella laevigata. The sequence goes on along the minus strand of OVAU01004129.1, from coordinate 3,868 downwards.
GGATGGGCGGCTGGAATTAGCGATAGCTGACGACGCCGGCAAGTCCGTCTGGTGGGGTGATGTATCATCGCCAGAATCGACCACTCGTTTACCCGCTGCCTTATCCAATGGGTCTGGCGGTTTAACTTCTTCCTGACGTATGTGTCGCTCCAGCGAAGCGATCGACGAAACCAAAGATTGCATGTTTGTATTCAGCGAGTCCATTCTTGAGTCAAGAGAGTCGACTCGGCGTTCGGTACGGGCCGTCGATTCACAAATTCCCTTGTAGCTAGCCTGCATCCCGTCGACTTGTCGCTGTAGTTCCTCAAAGGCGTGATCCGAATCACTCGGAGCATCCTCGACATCGTCGTGTTTACCCGCGTGATCTTTGCCTTTTCCTCTGCCCACCATCGTCGCGTGTTCGATCTTGTCACTAACGCACCAGTTGTTATGGTTTTAGTTATCGGAACGTTCGATTGGAATTGATAGGGAGCGAAAGACTTTTATTGAATCACAAATTGTACAGAATTTCAAGACTCGATCTCATAACGATCGATTCTTTCAATTCCCAAGCTCATAACGCTTCACAAGACAACTCACAATTCTCGATAACCCGTCTCTACCTGAGTCAATCCTATTTAAACTAACTAAACCAACTAACGCAATTAGCCGGTTTAACCGGACTAATTTGAATTACAAATCCAAGTATTAAAAAACAGAACAAAGCTAATCTGAGATCCTGTCCATCTTTCCTTTCCTTCTGACGTAGACCGCCTGATGCATATCATATGCATGATGATATTTGGTATGTAACGGCTAGAAGCTTTGAGACTATGTGAGAAAACTCTCTTGCCCGTGCTGAGATTCCAGTGATCAGACCACAACTCTTTGAGCTCAAGCACCTCGAGTTTCAGTCTTTTTCCAACTGCTTCACATCACCGAATCGATATCTAGCTTCAATCTCCAATTAAAAAAGTGGCTGGATCTCTCAGAACTTGGAGACACTTGAGGTCAGATCAAACCCATGAGCTATAGGTGAAATCCCTTCTTTCATCACTAACTTCACCAACCTTCAATCATTGGTGGGGTTAGAAAACCAGTTAACAGGTCCATTGCCGGAGAATTTGGCCAAGTTAACCAGACTGAGATGACTAGTGTTAAATGCTTCACTGGTTCACTTGGAGAGTACCAGAGGTCTATGGGTTAACTGGATTGTAGATATTGGATCTAAGCATGAACTCCTTCTGGGTCGTTGCCATTAAGCGTTGGGCGATAGGATTTATTTCTAAAACTCGATCTCAGTAACAATTTATTAGAAGGAAAGTTATCTATTATAGTCCTTAAAGAATAGGACTTTGGACCTTGGGAACAACAAATTCTCAGGTGAATTGACTAAAGAGATCCAATAGATGAGTGCTTTGATATAGTAGAAAAATCTGAAGAATTTGGTGGTTCTGGATCTCTCCGCCCCAAGCTTACAAGGGGAGATTCCAAGTTCAGTATTAGAGCTCAAGAAACTGAGGTTTTTGGGAAACCGAAATGCCTTTCTCAATGCTTTACGTGAACAAAAATAACATCAGTGGAGAGTTAGAGTTCTCTATAATGTTCAATGAGAGGATGGAAGGAGATGTGTTATCACAGAGGTGAACACAAGAGTTTTAGTGATCATGTTCTTTTTGGAGTGAATCAATGCAAAGAGTAAAAACATCTTAGTATATCTTTTTTCGACTCGAAAGGTTTGGTGATAGCAATTACTTAGAAGAACCTGTATATAATTTAAAAGGATAAAAAGTAATTTAACGATGAGTAGTTTAAAAAAGAAAAGACGTCAAGAGAAGAGAGTTTGAGAATTAACAACGTCTTTCTCAATCAATAATCTCTTTCTTTTATTTATTTGGTTTTTATAGTATTTCATAAATTGTTCGTATATATATATATATATATATATTCAGATTTGTCCTTATCTCCTTGATATTTATCGTTTTAGATTCAAACCAATCACTCAAATTCCTCTTCTCATCAATGCTTCAAACAATTTTAAAACTCATTTTTTTTTCTTTTATATATCTCTACGTCTTTATTTTCTCTTAAACATTATGCAATCTATTTCTTTACAATGGTCGCGATTTATATATGTATTTCCCACAAATTTAGTGTTTCCATTTTTTAATATATGATTCATTATACGTCTCTAGCTTAATTAATCCTAAAATGGAAATTCACCACAATATAAAGTTGAGAGAAACAAACAAAATATAGTTTTGGGCAAGTTTATGTGAGACATGTTTTACTGGTGATAATGAACGCAATGTAGCTCAGTCAACCATAATTGTGGCGGATTATCACCACTGCAGGTATCATATCATTAGAGTAATCAGTCGTCTCACATCTCTATTTCTTATATAGATTACTCTAAAAATTAAGCATCTAACAACAAGGACATGCAACTATATATGGTTACAGCGTTTGGAGTAACAAATAACTTCTAAATGGATGGAGAGTTTGATGTATACTGATTATACCAATTGAAAGATGAATGTGTACTATAGCTACAAAAGTTTAAAGGATCAAACATTATATCAATATCATAGCCTATAACAACATATATCATCACACATGTATTGTAAATTGGTTGTCCACCAAAAAAACGGTACTTTACAAGTTCAAAAAAAACCTTTAAATATTATCATATCATAAAATCCATTATTTACCTATAAATCTTATAGTTTGATTTATTATAAAACATATAATAAGAAACTTAAGGATAACTTTTCATCCGTTATATAATCTTTTAAATATTACAAACTAAATGACATTGAAAAGCTTATATAGTTATGGATTTCACTTATCAATTAAAATCTATTACTTTAAATTTTCTAAAACCTAACATATTTAACAATTTCATAGTTATAGTATCATAGTTCTGAAGGCCGCAAATAAATAGTTAACACAAAAATATTTCATTAAGTAATTTTAATCAATATGAGATAAAAACAAAAAAATAAACTATCAAAAAAGTTATTGCATAAAATCAAATTTATAAAAAAAATTAAAAAATGAACAAACTAACGTACAATATTTTTAAAATATCACATTTTCAAACATATCTCAAATGTAACGTCGGTGTGAAAGAAAGACTGGCGAACATAGACACAACCTCTGCAAACAGCAATGAGAAGATGGTATTAAAGACGAAGTAGTAGAGAACAAATCTTGCCTTGAAAGACAAAACATCTAGACATACACTTACCGTCGAGCTGCACCATGACGCAAAACAATATCGAGGAACTCAAAGAGAATCTCGAAGATTGTCTGTTTCCTATCCCTTAAGACCGCCTGCAAATCAAAAATGAAAACATTCACACAAATCTAATCCATATTTTAAAAATGGATGAGTCAGATGCGTGATAAAATTTGAACATAATCAGAAAAGTTCCATGACTTGAGAAAATTTACTTTACTTGATAAGCTAACAGCATAAGTATCAAACCTAGAGGAAGAGAAGAAAGGTAGCCAATGTTCAGCCAAACACCAAGTGGGATTGGGTTTCTCTCTGGCTTCTTCTTTTGTCTTCTCAACCATGAACCTCTATAAAGTTCCTGCAAACAAAGAGAGCATCGGATCATTACAAAGTTTGGACAAAAGGAATTCGAGAACAAAGATAAAGAAAACGATTTTTCAACCTGCCAGAAGGTGTGTCTTCAAGATCAACAGAGAAATCCAGTTTGTTGATGGGAAGAGCACAAACAGTAGATAGAGTCCGCTCGCCATCATAAGCAAAGTATCACGGAAAAACATCAGTCACGGCGAACTGTTGTCCAAGGCCCGTCATACCTTTCCTTTTTTAAATAGATGTCCAAGGCGAACTGTTGGTTAGACAAGGTGAATC
>OVAU01004127.1:0-10403 GCA_900406315.1 Biscutella laevigata subsp. laevigata | reverse complement strand
GTTATTAACCTACTTGCAGGATACAACTCGTGAACAAGGTAAAGTTGGTTTAAGATTTTTATTGCAAAAACTTTGTTTTTTGTATAGTTTGTTTAGGAGATGCATGATATTTATCACATTCACATAAAGCTCGGTCTCAAACCAAAACATTTGTACATCATGAGGCATGTAGAGAATGTGTTTGGCAAAGGTCATTGACTCATCACATCCAAGAAGCAAGTGGTCTTGGTATCAATAAGGAGCCAACAACATAAATGGGAGATAATGCGGCTTGTGGGATCGCCAACTCAAGGGAGGTTATATCAAGAGTGATCAGACAAAGCACATTCCATCGAGGTTCTACTCACACATCCAAGAACTCGAGAAAAGCAAGGACGTAGACGTACAATATATCCGCTCGAGTGAAAACGCAATCGATCTATTCACAAAAGCTCTTCATACGTCAACGTTCAGAAAGCACATTCGAAGTATCGGGATGCGTCATTTTCGTGACTTTTGAGGAGGACATGAAAATCTTTTATTTCAGGGGGAAATGAAACCACTGCACTCTTTTTCCCTTATTACGGGTTTTATCCCAAACGGGTTTTTTCCGTAATAAGGTTTTTAACGAGGCAGTATATGACACATTCATGGTGATGAATACTTAAGGGGAAGTATTATGGAAATATGATTATTCATCACTTGACATAACACATGTCATTATAGTAATGTTACTCATCACTTGATATAACACATGTCTTTGATGTGTCATCACATAGTTGTAAGTGTCATCTTTATGACATTAATCTTGTCTTGTATTTGACACCTAGTTTATGATGTGTTTTTTTCTCCTTGCTTGTGTAAGGCTATAAATATGATGTGATCTTTGTAAATCAATAACAACACAATCATATAATCATCAAATATGAATCATAAGCTTTTATAGTTTTCTCTCAAATCATTTTCCAAAAGTTTGGAGATTTCCACTCAATTATATATAATTACATATATATACACTTATATATATAATAAGAATTTATAACAATATATTATGTTTACTCAAAAATCTCACATTTATTGTCTTATCATATTCATAACTTGTTATTTGTGTTGATATGTTTTTCACATGCTAGATTTTTCTGTGAATATCAAAATTTGTCGATCGGCAAGCAACCCAATTATTATTTTTGTCTAGTTTTTGTTTTCGTTTAAACAAATGTTGGTGATTGGCCGAATCGATATTAGTTATAACTCTAATACCATATTAAATTTAATAATTTTTCATTTCAAAATCGATAATAAATAAATTTATTCATATAACTTACTTATATATTGATTTAAATTTCTTTTCTCTTTTTGTCAATTGACACATAATCAAGATTGATCGGATAGGATATTAATCATAAGTAAAATATTATGATCTAAATGAAAAAGATAACTCTCGTATCTTTAACAAAAACATTGGTACACACATTCTAGTCACAAAAAATCTCTATTATCTATAATAAATAAAATAGTTTTTGCTCCTCCCTCTAAGACTCTATCATCAAAAGTTATTAATATACCTGTCGTGTTATGAAAAGACGACCAACAAACATTCTCTACGAGATTTGAGAGATTTCTTTTTTTTTTTAATTAAAGGCAAATAGATTAATAAAAAAAGCAGTTGGTTACAGAACCCTAATAAACAAAATAAAAGCTTACTCCAACTAGGATGAAAGCTATATAACAGAGTATTAGCAGAGGATCTTTAATCCTAAAATAGAGCAGACAAAAGTCGCCAAAAAAACTTGATCAAAGCCATAATAACTTGAGCGAAGCCACGAAATATGGATGAGGACGAATAAAGGAACTAAGCTGGGTGCTCGAACCACCTAGCAAGGAGAATGGAGAACTTCTTGTGATCTTTCTTGGCTAGAAGGATATCCTTGACATTTCTATCCATGGCAGCATATAGAGTTGTCGGAGTCCTGGACTCTTGCTTGTGCATACCAATTCCGCTCTTGCCAAAGGTAGTAGACGGTTACATGAGCGATGATTCTCTTCAGCGTTTGGGACAGATTAGGAGTTCTCGAGAGAAGCCAATTGATAAGTGCATCCCAATTGTGGAAAGCAAGCGCCGGTTGTCCCAGCCTCCGAAGCATCTCACTCCAAACCTGCAAAGAGAAGGGGCAAGACAAAAATAAGTGATCTCTTGATTCATCAAAAGTAGAACATAAACAACAAAGCGGAGATATTTGCACTCCCCAATTGCACATCCTAGCTCTAGTTGGTAGTCGGTCTTGAGAAGCGACCCAGAAGGTGAATGCATGCTTCAGAATGTGACCCCGAAACCACACTGCTTCAGTTCAGCTTTGCAGATCATGAACCGGTCTTAGTTTCTCCCAGGTTCGTTTTGCTGAGAAGTCCGTAGTAGCGGCTTCTTCTTGAGTAGAGCTAGTTGTGTTCCAGGGGTAGGTGTCTTCTCCAGCGGCGACCAAAAGAGTGGGGATCAAAGTGAGAATGCTTCTAAACGTGTTGGTTTGTTGCGATGATCCACGAGTCGAGGGAAGCCTCCAGCCTGTCAAAGCACATCCTTCTAACACCGAAGCGTGTAGAGGAACCCCCAGCAGCATCGGACCGTTGTCAAGCAGATCAATGAGAGGTCCATGACTAGTCTAGTTGTCGAGCCAGTACTTTGCAAGCTTACCATTCCCAATCCTGCACATAATAAATAACTTAGCTAAGTCACACAGCGAAAGAAGAGATCGCCACAACCAAGATTGTGTCGGTTTCTGTATATCGGTCCAGTAGGTGGTTCGCTTGAGACGATGTTCTCTATTCCACGCCACCCAAAGAGATCCACTCTTGGTGAAGAGCATCCAAACTAGCTTTAACTGAAGAGCTTTGTTCCATAGAACAAAATTCCTCAGTCCAAGGCCCCCCTCTGCTTTCGGCCGACAGATGTTTGTCCATGAGACTTTGGGAACAAATGTTTTGCTTATATCTTCAGCCCATAGATAGCGAGTACATAGCGATTGCACCTGCATAAGACAACCTTTTGGGATCAAAAAGCAGCAATCCAGAAGTTTACTAATCCATAAATAACCGAATCAATTAGCTTTATTCTCCCTGCAAACGACAAATACTTAAGGGACCAAGCACTAAGCTTGGTTTTAATAACATCAATAAGCGGCGAACAATCTGAAATGGTGAGCTTCCTATGCTGAAGAGGTAAGCCGAGATACCGGAAAGGGAATGAACCACTCTGGAAGCCGAAGTTGCTAGAAGAGTCAGCTTCCGAAGGGTTCAATCCTGGCGTGTATAGGGCTGATTTGGACTTGTTCATCACCAGACCTGAAAGCTGCTCAAAGTCATCCAAAACAGTAATGATTCCTCTTAGAGAAGAAACTTTTCCATCATAGAATACCAAAAGATAATCTGCAAAAGCAAGATGAGTGATACTAGGATTCTTAGCCTTAGGATGAAATCCAATGTGACCAGCTTCATATTTCCTATTAATCATGGCAGAGAAGATCTCCATTGCAATAACAATAGGGACGAAGACAAAGAATCGCCCTGTCTTAACCCCCAACGACCTTTAAAGAAACCACAAGGCTTGCCATTCACCACCACCGAGAAAGAAGTGGTTGAAATGCACTGAGAGATCCATCGAACGAAGATGTCTGGGAATCGAGCAGCGCACAAAACGAGGATTATAAACTCCCATTTGACAGAATCGAAGGCTTTGCGGAGATCCACTTTAAGCAGTCCTCGTCGAGAGATGTTCTTGCGCTCATATCCCTGCACCAACTCACTAGCCAATAAGACGTTTTCAACTTGAAGTCTGTCCTTGACGAAGGCTGACTGAGAAGCCGAGATCATGAGAGGAAGGACTGATTGAAGCCGACGTGCAATGATTTTGCAAACGATTTTATAGATGACGTTGCAACAAGAAATGGGACGAAAGTCACCAATTTTGTCCGCTCCGGGCCTCTTCGGGATTAGAACTATGTTCGTCGCATTCCACTGCTTAAGTAGCTTTCCAACCTGAAAAAATTCTAACACAGCTTTAGTTAGTTCCTCACCCAATAAAGGCCAAATTCTCCTAAAGAATTCCGCATTGAAACCGTCAGGCCCCGCTGCCTTGTTCCGAGGCAAACTTAGCAGGGCGGAGTGAACTTCATCCTTAGTGACCGGGGCTTGAAGACAGGAGGAAGTGTCCTCGTCGCACTAAAACTTTGTAAGGTCTTGAATGAGCTCGCAGTCACTTGGAGACAAAGGTCTTGGAGATTCTCCCAAAAGATTACTATATAAATCAACACAATGATTTTGAATGAGCTGTTGGTCCTCCAGCCTTTGGCCTTGATCATCAACTAAGTAGTGGATTCGACTGTTAGCTCTTCGGCCAGCGACATATCGATGGAAGAATCGAGTGCTCGCATCACCCTCCCTCAGCCAAGATAAGCGGGAGCGTTGAATAATATATGTTTCCTCTGCTCCTGCTAAATCCAGCCACTGAGCGTGAGCCAATTTCTCTGACTGAGCATTGGCGGTTGTTGGAGAAGAGAGTAAGCGATTTTGAGCATCTGAAAGAGCCTGAGCCGCGGTTGAAACTAGTTTTTCCAGCTGCGGGTAGTTATCTCGGAATAGCCTGCGACAAACAGATTTGAGTGAGTAAAGCTTTTTCGAGAAAACATACATACGAGTACCTGTGACAGTCATCATATCTCATTGGTGTTCAATGTCAGAGAGGAAGCAAGGGAGCTTGAGAATTGTGTTCGAAAAGCGGAAAGGATGCACCGGTCCCAGGGCCGATGTCGACAATCTAACACAAATAGGGCTATGGTCTGAGCATGACGGAGCCTCAAAATCCGCAACCGAGTCCGGAAACGCTGAAAGCCAATGCTCATTAACCAGAGCACGGTCTAACTTTTTCGCAAGGGGATTTGCTTCTTGATTGTTCCACCATGTGAAGTCGTGTCCTTTGTAAGATAGATCCGATAGATCTGCTGTTTCAAGGCAGTCCCTAAACTCAATGATACCCGAGTTAAGTCTGGCAGTTGAAGAAGAGGACTCGAGGGGGCTCAATATTTAGTTGAAGTCTCCAATTACAAGCCAAGGGTTGTTAACAATGCTGGCATGACCCGCTGTAACACACAAATCATACCAGAGGAGTCTGCGCCGAGTTTGATCATTATGAGCGTAAACAAAGGAGATCGCCATATCCTGAGAACTTGCCGAAGTCTTAACTTTACAAGTGATGACTTGAGAAGACTTATGGAGAATAGAAACATCAGTATCTTCATTCCAAAGAACCCATATCCGACCCAACTCTGCATACTCATAATTAGATACCGAATTCCAAAGAGGAAAATTATTAGAAATATAATTCGCAGCCTTATGCTCACGAACTCTTGTCTCTATGAGACAACCCAAAAATGGTTTCTTCAATCTGAACCAATTCCGGAAGCTACGTCGCTTTACAGAGTTATTGAAGCCTCGGATGTTCCAACAAAAAAGGGTACTTGACATAATTAACTACGGGATTTGGGACCAGAGCCCCGAGGAGACTGTTTCTCACGGATATGCCTCAACTGACACATCAATTTCTTAGAAATATATGGTATGAAGTTCTCATCTGGATCCAGTGGATTGTCGTCTTCTTCAAAAGGTCATTCAGAAGCCGAAGACTCACTGGATGAGTACCCCGACAGATTACCCGCTACATCAGAAGAGTTATACCCATTGGACATAGAAATTTCCTTTCCTTTTCCTGCCGAGACCGGAGCTTTTGCCGTTTCTTAGGTTCCTTAGGGGAGTTGATTGTAATGCCCGGGGCTGACGTTTTCTTCACCCACACTCATTCTGCCTGATGAGATTTAACTTATGAATCCTTTGTGTGAGGAGCCGGTTTCTTGGAATGGGAAGGGAGCGGATCAGAGTTTAGACTTTTACTCGGCAAAACCGTGTTCAAGTTTTTACTGTGCAGAACTGATCCGTTGAGTCTAGTATCCCTCTTGAGACTCTGTCGATGAGCTTCAATCTTCTTTTTCCGAGTGCACAGATCTGCTAAGTGCCCCCGAGGAGTTACACTCTTGGCAGGTGATAGGCACTGTTGGGCAGTTCTTGATGATGTGACCTACTATATTGCAGTGTTCACATATCGGGGGAAGCCATGGAGACGAGACTTCTATACTGTGGTATTCCCCGGATTCAAACTGACCCGAGATGGTTTCAGGTAACGGAATTGTTGGGTCAACAATGGTGTAGACTTTAGCCACTTCCAAGTTTGTCATGTTGGCGGTGGTAGGATGCAAGAATTTAGGATCACCGATGAGGCCCGCTATGTAGTTGAGTCCGTCTATATTGAAGTATTGAAGAGGGACTTTGCGAAATTCTAACCAAACCGGAGCTGAAGTTAGCTCTGGTATCGCTGGAGATAAGCCTGGTTCCCATTTGGCAACAAACATTGATTGATTATCAATGTGCCACATTCCTTGAGCTAAGACCCTGACTCGCGTAGCTGCGTTTAGGATACGGATGAGATAGGCTTTTTCTGTTAGACGCGACACAATGATGTCCCTTAATCTGTTACTCCATATACCATTTGCAATGGCGTGTAGAGTTCCCGGAGAAGGCGGTTTCCCTTGAAATTGCCCGATTATGAAATTGTCCAAAGATTTCTAGTGTTTGGTGATAACGGAGTTAGGAATTTTGACGCATAATTCACCAGGATCCAGACGAAACGGAGTTCCCTTTTTTGTCATTTGTTGACCATTTGATTGTACTATATTAGCCCAAGAGGAAGTCGCGGGGGGAGGAGCTTGATTAGGAGCTCTTGAGGAGACACCAAGTGGAGCAGATAACGGAGCAGCATTTGTCGCTCCAAGCGGATTAGAGATCGGGTTCAAGATAGTAGATCCCTGAGAATTACTCACCGTGAGAGTGTCATTGACAAGCAGAGCTCCTTTAACAGCCTCAACATCCTTTTTTTCAAGAGTCTCAGACCCCGGTGAAATAGAGGCGTGAGCTACAGGGGACTTCTCCTGGGAGGCATAAGCTTCAAGATTCGAGACCTTACCTACCCCCTTTCCTGAAATCGGGGGATCCAGATGAGAGGAAGGGACCTCCGCGGAAGGCGGAGCTGCCGGAGTCGGAGCACCGAGATCTACCACTAGCTTAATCGAGGAAGATCCGGGGCGAGATGAAGAAGGGTTCGTAGAAATAGAAGAAGAAGAGGGTTTTGATTGGTTAGAAGATTGACGAGTGGGGGTGGACTTTTTCTTGGCCATGGCGGACCGGCGACGGTGGCCAGGGACCGGCGCCGGAGAAGGAAAACGGAACTAGGGATTTAGAAAAGAATCGCCGTCAAAGTCGCAAGGAGAAAGAGAGTCTAACGGTTATTCGATTTGAGAGATTTCATGTCGGTAATATCATTCTATATGCACTTTTCAAATCACTAAACCTCCTCAATTCATGTATCTCAAAACGTAACCCATAAAAAAGACCCATGCAAAATGCCTCCAATATAGATCAAGATCAATTTGATGAGTCTCCACGTCACTCTCTGTGTTTCGGCTTTTGTCTCTTAAACTTTCGACAACATTCGTCTCGCACCCCGACACTTCCCGGGACCTCTGTCTCCCATTTCTCTATTATAAACATTTTCTTAATTATGCAAATGACTTTTTTTTATTTTGTTTTAGTTTTATTCACGTTATTTTCTCTCATTTATAACTCGTGGTCCCCTTCATTCGTAATGCTCTGGAATCTCATCTTAGAACGTAATACAGCTATTTATTTTTTGTAATTACCATTCTTATTTGTTTCATAGTATTCCTTTTTTTCTTAAAAAATCAATCCCAAGAGATATATGTGTCAATATTCAACATGCATCGTCTATCTTTTCTCTGCTCTGTAACAAAATCTGGTTGTAATTTCTCATCTTAAATAATATCTATTATTAAAAAAAAAACCAATATTCAACATGCATCGTCTTTTTATATTTTACGAATGACTTCATGTAAAGTAAGTACGCGTGAGGTTTTTTATATTCTTAGGACTAGTTTCGTTTCTGCATTTTGATGTTGCATTAGTTGTAAACATACGAGATGTTGTTCGTTTGATCATGTTTTATTTTGGGAAAATTTTGGAATCACGGTTTTTTTGAGAAAATCTAGAATCGGTTTTTGGGGAAAATGTGGTATTCATGTTTTTTTTGGGAAAACCCTAAGATCTTGATGTTCGGGAGAAATGATGAATCAAAATTTTCGGAAAATCGCGAAATCATGATTTTTTCAAAAAACAAAGATCATTTTGTTTCCAGGAACCGAGAAATCATATTTTTCGAAAAAACACAGAACTATAATGTAGAAAAAAAAAATACTCAGATACATTATCTAGATGTAAGATGCATATAAAAAACGAACAATATATGAATGTAACATCGAGATACAAAAACAAGCAACATTTAGATGCAACATCCAAATACAACATTCAGATCTCAGATTCAGATAGAAAAACGAACACGACCTGAATCTAGAGATAAGTAAGAAAATTCATTTATGTATATTAACAAACATTATATATTGTAAAAGAGATATCTAAATAATAATAAAATTTAAAAAGGAAAGGAGTGAAGGCAACAACACATAATGAGAGGTTAGTATGGGCTCACAAGTCACAAACTCTTATGCTTCTTTTATCTTTCTTTTTTTTCCTTTCCATTTTTTAAATATATATTGTTTCGTACCAAACTAACCACATAAATATTATATATAACTGTTATAAAAATAAAATAAAATATATCTTCAGTTATGTGTATGTCATTCCCTATATATATACACTGAAACATATGTTCCCATTTCAAACATTATTTGTCTCAGACAATTTTTCTGAACACATTCAAACAACAACAAAAACCGGCCATGATGGAAGAAGCTTCAATGCCACTAGTTCCAATAGAAAGCTTCTCATACAGTTGGTTAGTTAGCTTTCCTTCTTTAGAAACTTCCATCGATGATCAATCCTACGAAGATTCTTCTTCTTTCATCGAGATGGATCCAAGATTACCTCCTTCTAGAAGATTCTTCATCAACAAATCTCATGAAAGTAGCTTCAAGTTCGATAACTTCGACGAAGATTACTCTTTAGTTCACGCCGACGAACTCTTCCGCGACGGCTACGTCGTGCCTTATCGATCAAACGCCACGTCATCAACATCTACAAAGAAAGAAGAAGAATCTGAGCCGTTAGATACGACGATTGAGACACTTAGCGTGAAGAGCAAGTCTCCTTGTAGAAAGCTGAGAAGAAGAGTGTCGAAATGGGTTTTGTTGAAGTATCTTGATTTCTTGACGCCATTATGTAGAAGATTAAGGAGATGTAGATCCTCTGAATCAAACGGAAGTATCGGTATAGATTCTAAGATCCGTGTAACGACGTCGTGTAGAAGCAGAGTTTATGAAATGACGACATTATCGCCAAGAATAAGTGTTGTAGATGATTATTATTGGAGAAGGTCTTGTGATTCTGAGAGCTCAATATACGAAGCTGTTCTTCATTGCAAGAAATCATCCGGTACGTTAAATGCTTTAACATTTTTGTTTTATATTACTTTATGATTAAGTATTGATTAATTTGTGTTAGTTTTAACAGAGAAATGAAGAAGAATCCATGGAAGAGGAGCAGGTAGAGAGATAAAAGAAGCAAATTGCAAGAACACGTTACACATGGAGTAAGAGAGAAGGAGAGCAAGCTGTGATGTGTCTTCTTGTTGTTACTCTCTCTTGAAATTAAAGAAATTGATGTGAAATTATACATGTGTTAATGTATCATCAAGAATGTTTTTTTCTCTCTTTTTTTTTAACATTAGTGGCCACACAAATATTTTCAGATTTTCTTGACTTTTTTTAAACAAAATATATACTCCAATGTGAGTTAAATGTTTTTTTTTTATATGTAGCTTACTCATCATGTTTACTATTTTTTGGGTCCAAGTGTGTTTGAATAGTCTTACTTTTTGTCCAAATTTTGTCTCTTCTTCTCGCTGTTCTCATGCATGATTGAAATTTTTTTTTTTTTTTTCAACCGATTTGATTATATTAAAATATAACCAAACTACAAGAGTACAAATCTCATGAAGGGACAGAGAAAAACCTTATGAGGAGCGTGCAATAGCAGTGGCTCTCTAAGGTAGACAACAACCTTCTCAAACGAGAGGTAGAACAATCCCGCAACCACGGGAGGAAGCGATCTGGAGACAACGCTACCAGTCCGGAGCAGTCCCCTTTTATCCCGTCTAATCTGTATCAGGATAATATTACAGGATTTGAATCCTGTAGTACATTCTAATTCTAATATAACCGACTCGATTGACTTATTTTAAAACCTAGAGCTAAATACAACAGAAACCAAAACATTAGCCCCACTAATAACAAGCC